>ML810755.1:157901-182533 GCA_009831015.1 Picea engelmannii | reverse complement strand
ACTGACCTCACTGAAATCTGATGGCTAGATATGCTACCAAGAAGGAATAAGCCTGCCAAGACCATGCGCCCTCCTCAAATGTAGAATAGCTCCAGTGAATAATGGAAGCAAGCTGCTCCAAGTCTCCCACAGGGAAAGCTAGCGGCCTCCTCCTCAAAACCTCATGCAACTGACCACATCTCCATAGCTAGAGTTCTCCTCCTCCAACAAGCAAAACCCTCTATGAACAATGCGCCCTCCTTAGACTCCTTTGCCCCTCTTTAGGCAAGAACAAGAAACCTAGAGATCAAGGGTTGAGATTCAATCTAATGAAAGGTTGAGATCTCCCCATGCATCCCTAAATCATAACCCACTTTTGGGTTAAGTTTCNTAAGTCTACTTATGTCTCCAAAATCACCACAAAGTGATTTAATACTCACTTTTGCCAAAAGTAACCAAAATTCACTTTAACCAAAGTCAAAGTGAAAATAGACAAAAGTACTAGGTACAAAGTGTCAAATCCTTCCCTCATGTGCTAAGGAGGACAAAAGCACATGGGGAACACCTCCCAAGGTACAAATCTCAACAAGGCACACTAGTTTGCGTCAACATGTTTAGTGAAGATGCCATCCGCGAATGTGGGTAAGCATCCCTTTTGGATTTCCCCACAAGGTTTTCCTTGGAAAATTAATGTATGTGTGTGTGCGCGCGCATGTGCATGTGCACCTAATATAAATATTATATGAAACATATGTATTCCTAACAAGTCTCAAGGGTTAGTCTCAAATGTCATCTGGTTCTTTTGGGTTACCAATGGCCTACGAGGTTGGTGATCAATCTGCCTTCCACAAAAAATTCCAAGAAAGGAGGTGGGGGGCAGCTCCATGAGCATTGGCTTGGGACCAACAACCCCATTCTCCGCATAAGTATGTGAATGTGGGGTGAGATATTTACTTGGCAAAAAATTATCCTTGATAGAAAAACTTGTCCAAAATATTTCTATTTTCCTATACCCTTCTTCGGATCAAAATCTGACAAAAAATTATAATTCTAGCCCGAAAGTGATGTTGTGACGCAAGAAGGCATAGAAAGCACATCTTCCTATTGTGACCTATTTTGGATCTCAATTTCGCAACAAAACCAAAGAAAAGCAAAGAGAATGCAAAATAACACCATTGTAGTGAACCAACATAGATTAAATCTGAACTTTGGATCTATTAAGCGAGAGTTATCCAAAAAACAATTGAGAAACAATCTCTCGATGCTTAAAAGATCTTGAGTTTAGATGGATCTGAGTTAGTGTATATCATGCAACTCGCCATTAATATTATGGATTGATAAAACACAACCATGAATAGTGTCAAACAAAATTATCTCAAAATGTTTTTCTTTTAATAGTTAATATAATTTTGGTATTTTGGTGATTTCGTTTTTAATTTTATTTATTATATATATGAATAATTATTATTTAATTTATATTAAATTTATTATTATTACATTGTTAATTTTGTATAACATATTATTTTGTGTTGATCCCACATTATACATACATGTTACAATCTGTTCAATATTACAATTTCTTCAGTATTGAGATATAAAATAAACCTCACTTCTCTCTGTGCATAAGACACTCATACATCTATAAACCTCGTGTCTTTGTCCCTTTTTAAACTTCACAGGATGTATATATCAAGGCATCAATCGGTCGCCTATGAAAATTCTGGACATGGTATCATTGAAGTCAAAGGGAGGAGGATAACCATTGATTTGGACGGTAACCAGACGGGTCACGGGTCTTCAAACAATTTATACCCTGATATATATCAGACAAACCCTAGTTCAAAATCCAACAATTTATACCCTGATATATATCAGACAAACCCTAGTTTAAAATCCAACGATTAATTCGAATAGGGAATGAAAAAAGGTTCATCGGACGGGTGACGGCTCTACAAATGATTCTTAACCTGATATAACAAACCCCAAGATGAAAATCCGACTATCAATTCGAATGGAAATTGAACAGTGCATGTTCAATCCACGGTTTACCTCATTTCCTTCTTTATATTAATAACATTGAATTCTTGCATAAATAAATATTTGGTTGCTTATACTGCGAATCGTGAGTTATAACTTGTATTGTGAGCAAGATCGATGAAAGTCAGGAGTATGGAATAAGATACGCCCCTCACAGTTTTGGATTCTCTTCACACATTATAGAATTTATTAAAAAACCTCCCACTTATATATAAGGATCTTCGTGGAAGTCATCCAGAAGAGACGGATGTCGTTTCCAGAAAAAATCGTTTTTCATTGCAAAATCATATTAATAAATGATGTACTCTGAACTTATATTTTTTTATTATTTTCATATTTTTCTACTTATTTTGCTTAGTTAGAAATGGTTGGAATTACAGATTTTAGTTATTAAATCTATATAATCCAAGTGCTTAGGTTTTTCAGAGTGCTGAATCCATTTATATATTCAAAAATGCAAATAAAGTAACAAAAAACTGTGATTTCAATAATAATTGTATCTCTAAATTACCAAAAATAGTCAAAAAATATAATCTCGAAAGCATTTACTTCCTTCACCAAGTAGAATGAGATGCCATATCATTCGTTGAACTTCATAATCCAACGATCCCTCTTATTCTTAGACAATTTTAGCATTGACTCCATTACAAGTCAGCGTTATTAGAATTGTTTGGAACTGGTCAGTCCAACCGTTTTTGATGTTTTGATGCAAAGCTGGTCTGACCGACCCTCCCAAAATGTTTTTGGCCAGTTTAGTACGAAACCAACTGGTTCAGTATTGAACCAACCTTTTTTCACTGAACCGACCAATTCCGTACAACTCATCATGGACCCATGGAATTCAAAGTTTTTTTTTTAAATAACAATTGTTTAATAGAAAGGGGGCCTATTACCTAGCCCTAGAGTAATGGTAATGTTAAATTCTTAAAATAAAAGTGGCATTCTCCTTTATCTTTGAGAGTACTTCTAACCTCATTGGACTTCATAGGGAGAAAGTAGAATTTTAGTTCCCATTCAAAATTCAGCAGACTTATTAGTTTTCATGATTTCAAGAATGATGGGATTGCAACATTTCCACTAGATTCTATCATGTACAAGGGTACGAAACTGGCATTTAATCAAGAGCACCAAGCCCTCTATGTATTTCGATGTTAGTGGCATTGATTGTTGAACTCTTTGGTCATGACCCTAGTAAAAATGCACCCTTCACTCAAGTAAAATCATTTATTAGGCATGCTAAGTTTTTTATATCTTATTATAATGCTTAGAGGGTGACAATGATGATGAGGATCCTACCATAGGTAACGATCTTTGATTATATGTAGTGATTTGTTGTAGCATGATCTTTTTTGGACTCTAGAGGCCATTTAGAGCCTCGTTGTTGATGTATTTTGGTTCAGAGATGAATTGAACTCTGCTATTTTGGTTATATGCACTCTTATTTGCTATATAAATAAGAAACTTTGCATATTTGTGTATAAATGGTTTGGATTCATATAGATACACATGAATATATATGATTTTTTTCAAAATTTAAATATTTTATTTATTTTTTGGTCGACCGGTCTTTTGTCTGGTAACAATCCGGTTCTGATTACAATGTTAGCTATTGAAATGCAATGAAAACCATTGATCATATCTGAATTACCTTAAAATCAGAGGGTATATATAGCAACCTATATAATATTACTTAATCCAATTAATGTTGTATAGGTTGGTATATATACCATGATATCTGAATTACCATTAATTAAACAGAGTGCACATAATTTTCCAAGTTTGGTTGGGCAATCATTAACATATTTCAAATAACCGTTTTCCCTTACTTGGATAGACAAATCATCAAAAAACTATCTAAATCATAAAAAACAATCTTCTTGGATATGAATAATAAACCCAAACACACCCTCAAACTCCGTTGGTCTTCATTCCTTTCTGTGAACCAGACTAATTCATTCAGAAGCAATTTTGGGTTCATAAAGGAACTAATATGAACCACCAATTGGTGTTATTCTATTGAATTGACGGATATGGTTTGCTTTGAAACCACAAAACACAATTGAACAGGTGACATTTGGTACCATGTCTAAATTAAGACTGTCTTGTAGCAATTTGTGCTACAAGTTTTAAATTATGTACATACGGAAGTCGGCATTTTAAATTCCCTTCACTTGTCACTTATCAAATTATAGGTATTCCCTCATCACTTATCAAACTATAGGTAACAATTCCAAACATTAAATTAGCTTTCAGAAATCGAGGATTCTCCAGCTTAAATTTTAAGGGAAAAAAAAGAGGGCATTCAAATTCACTCATGACAATGCTTACAATCGCAGAACTGTATGCCAGTGCCACAATCGTCAGGTAACCAGCAATGCCTCCAGAGATGATACAGTTTTTCGAAGTGATTTATGTTGGTGTTACATGCAAGAGAGCATCGAAAAAAGACGTGGGGCTGATGTCTGCCACGGTGTAGTGGAGCAAAGCAGCTAGATTCCACCCAACTGGATTGAAATTTCACAACTGCATTACCGGACAACTTCAGTGCTTATTTGTGTTTCACTGTGACTATGGTACAATTAAGCCTATGTTAAAGTGGGCTTTCTTTTACACATACTTTTAGGAAATAGAGAAGGCTTAGACACTGAAGCCTCTGCAAAGCATTTGTTTTGCTTTCAACCGCTCGTTCACAGGATACCCATAATTATTTCAGCAAAACCTAGAACTTCTGAAGAATAATTTCCTCATCTGTGATGCCGATCCGTTTCCAAGTAATAGTTCACATGCCCACAAATATCTGAAAAGGCCCAACTTTTCTTAAGATTCATTCATCTGTTTGAGAAGGAAGTCTGTTTCTTCATCAGGACGGACATTCTCTTCCATCATAATTTCTGATATTCTGGGAGGAATTTTACCAACACAAAGATATGTGTGAAGCAAAGAGTTGTAAATTCTATGCTCACAAATTTCACCCGTGTTTTAAAAAAATCCTCTGCACTTTTAACATCACCTTGCATCTCAAAATGTTTGAAAATGTCTAGCACATTTCCAGACTTTGGCTGCCAATGATTTTGTCTAACTGACAGATCTTGGCATTGCCTCCATAGCCTTGTGAACTTGTTCACTCTGTATATAACCCTCTGCAAGAATTTCCCAAGTAATCGCATTTGGTTTGACCCCACTCTTTATAATATGCTGAAGAAGAACTTCTGCTTTTTGCGAACACCCTTGTCTGGTATAAGCACCAAGGAGGACATTGGATACTCTGATATCATCAAATGATTTCACAGATACCCATTTTTTATAAAAAGCCTCAGCTCCCTCAATGTCCCCCATCCTTACCAACGAAGAAAGCAAGCACATATAGCTTCTGTTTGTTGATGTGGGAAATGCTAATTCATAAGATTCCCAAATTCTGTATACTTCATGTTTATTCCCTAGGCTAGCATACAAACTAATCAGATGATTATAAGCAACTCTATCCTTTCGTTTTGTCTTCACCTCCACTTCTTTCATTTTCTTTTCCAATTCTTTCAAAGCAGATTCTGCTTTGTCAGGGACTTGGGCCTTGATATAAATGCTTGCTACAGTGCTGTAAATATTCCAATCTGGATAGATCTCAAAATCACAATCCATTTCATTCAACACCCCTTCCACTCGATCCATTTGTGACAAAGCCGCATAACTTTTCATCCAAATGTTATAAGAATATGCATCTAGTGAGATACCATTTCTCTTCATTCCTTGGATCACTAGAGGCACCTTTTCAAATTGCTCCATGTTCATGTAGAGTGTCATCATTTCATTATAAGGAAGTGGATTGTTAGCAAATCCCAAGTACTTCAATTTTTCCATTGTAGCCTCTGATTTTTCAATATTTCTCTCTTTTACGTAACAGTTCAGAATTGCAGAATAAGTTTGTTGATTCTTTTCAATACCAGGGAGATCTGCAAAGTAATTTTCTGCACTAGCAATGCCATGCACTTTTGCTATCAAGTCTAAGTGGATAGCACGTTCACCTGAAGAGAATGAAAAATTTTCGCCCATCCACTCAAAAATCTGCAAAACACCAACAAAGACAATATAGAGAAATCAATCAAATATGCAAAACAGGCAAAAGAGATCCCAATTATTTAAAGATACAAACAATAAATCTGGAAATAAATGCAACAAAATCATCAACATTCAAAAGAGTATTTTAAAATACAGAAAACTGAAAGCATGATCTAGTTTCATAGTCATCTGCGTTTGATAGTATACTTACTAAAATAAAACTTTAAAAAAAAACAAGGCCACCACAGTTTCTATGACTAACCCTAATTTTTACTTCAAATTCCCTTTTGAACTTTAGGTAGAATTTAGAGCTAGCCTGTTGGTCCTTCCAAATTCAAATGATGCCACAACACTTTACAGAACTAGCCATTCATGATACGTGTTTTAGCTATCAAGAATAGAAGGATAGAATATTTACACAGGGAAAACAGGCTCTTTCCTTATCACTCATCATCAGTGAGAAATCTACAGTATCATTCCCATTAAATGCATTATATTCCCTTGCATATTTTGCATACAAAAATTTCCCAATCCATCATGTGAATCACCAAAACCCGGGTGTGGAGGGAGTTGCAGCAGTGCATCGATGCAGCACAAGAAGCTGCATCACCTTGCTACATTGATACAGCACCACAAACCCCTCCACTCCCATAATTTTGGGGGCATCCCATTCCCATTCAATGGAGAGATATTTAAACTTGTATATGCAATATGCAGATGAGAATATAATCTTTTTGGAAGGCAAAGCAAACATTTTCAATTAATGAGTCGATACGCCACCACAACCCCCTCCAGCCCCTGATTTTGGGGACGTCCACAATAGATTGGAAAACATCACCAGGGGGGTGCACAGCTAGTGTTGTCTCCCAGAAAACATTTTAAAGATGGAAAAAAATCCCAAAAAGACCTCTAAATATGTCCTTTCACTATTTCTTGACATCTTGGATATCAGCAAAGCGTAACTGCAATGGTGCAATCTTCCAGCTATGAAACATTATGAAATCAATTTTAAATAGAAGTATATTCGACTATTTTTCTTATTATCATTGTACTTTTGTTTTTGTAAAGACTGAACATTGAATGGTAATATCATTAATTTATTTACTATTAGAAGGACAAGTGAACATTCCTTCACATAGTTTAGTGTTAAGAATACAATCTTAATAGTGAGATCAAGAATTATATTTATATATCATTGTGTACATGGGTTATGTAGTTGCAGGCATAGTTATGAACAAACGTTTTGTGATTTTTGGGTATATTTTAATATGAATAACAGATGGCTTGCTCTTCGTGTTTGTACACAACAGAACCTTTATCTTTAACATACTATCAAAGTCAACGGCAACCCATTGCGAAGGGTAAAACAAGAAGTGGAATGGGAGGAACCCAGCCCTCTCATGAAAATGCTACGCTGCGGGGGAGCGCTACGGGAGAGGCTAGGGAGTGATCACACCCTGAGCGCTCGCCACATAAAAAACACTCCCGTGGGCCCGCACACTTGAGTGTAATGTCCCCAATGGGAATATTCTAGGAAAATAATGGTTTGCTGTCCAATATGTAGTTCTGATTATGTTCTTCTCCAAACACGTATGTTGTTAAGCTGATTGAGGACTTTCTACAAACATTTTGCTCATAACCCATACATAGACATTTTGACAAACATGTTGCATTCAATCTTAATACACAAGAAAATAGAAGAGACAATATGGCACTTTATTAATAATGGAATCTTGATCACACAATACAATGTCTAGGGCTGCTGTAGCAGCTATGACAAATCAGTAAACATACAAACTGAAACCAAAACCTGATGTAGTGCCCTGATCTCCTCTAGAATACGGTTCCTCTTCCAATCTGCAGAAAGACTAACTCCAGTTCTCCAAACCCTCTTCAAGATGATACCAAACCCCTATGAGGGTTCTCCAAGTCTCAAGCCCTAGCTGGAGACGATGTCGAGCTACTCCGATACTGACTGCAGTGATCCGACTGCTGCACCCAGGTATCTCTGCGACTTCAGTTCGCAGAGTTCCTCGCAGGACAAAGATAGACAACAGGCGGAACCTCGCGGGACCCCCTATACTCAACCCGCAAGGATGTCCCTTGTCATGGTTTCCCCGAACCCTCCTGGTACCTACAAAATCTGAATACGGCCTCCTCCGAAAAGTTCCTCAAATCTCTTGCACAAGCCGATATTCCTCCAAACTGGAACAAACCCAAAATTGAAGCTCCAATGAAGACCCCGTACAGATCCTCCTCCTTGTCTAGCTAGGGTGGATATTGCACCACCAAAACCAAACCAAAAGTGGAAGGGTTTTGCCAAAACCCTAACGAAAACCTTGGCTCACAAGAGCACTCCAAAGAGATTAATCCAAATACATGATGCAAAGTGAAGTGCCACCCCTCCTTTTATCCTTCTTCTCTGTCTTCTAGAACTTTCCCCTTTTTGACTAAATCAAATATGACTTCTAGAACGTTCCCCCTTTTGACTAAATCAAATATGACCCTTATCCCCCTTTTACTTTCACTTTAAGATTAAAACTCACTTTTAATAATGGTTACGTAACTTATTAATCTAAAGTTACTTTACTTCCTTAATGTCACTTTAAATACATAACATCTCCTAACTAAGTGACATTAAATAACCCTTCTTGACTCCCTATTTCTTCACCAACGAACCACGGAAGTCATTTCCACTACCGAACAGGGGAATCCAAAAATGGGGCCATGACAAATCGTCCCTTCCCAAAGATTGCTTGTCCTCCAGCAATGCCATCACACTCATAGGAACAACAAGTTGAACCCAACTAAAACTAATGATGATCCCCAGGTCCCAAACCATTGTAAAAGATGCAGAGCACCTACCGCCCACAATATTGTCCTACAATGTGCTAACACCAGGGGCCCCCTGAAGGCCACCTATCAATAGAGCAACCAGATACTGTGAAGACTCAATATACTCTTCATAGAATGTCCCACCTAAGAAACTAATCCAGTTCGCCATATGAATAGGCTCCTGAAAGTAACAGCTCTCTCTCCCATCTGTACTAGCTGCCAAATTGTCAACCCATAAAATCCTAGGGTCCCGTGCTATCACCAAAAAGGACTCATCATGTTGTCGTTGTGCCGCTTTGATCATAGATATCTGACCCTCCTGCCTATACTGCATCCTCCATTCCTGCAACCCCAAGTTGTAATGCCTCGAAGAATAGTCCCCACTACCGATAATTATATCCTGCCAGTAGATCTCAATGGAGTCACACAAACCAACTCTAAAATCAAACATCCGGGAGAAGTTTATGTGGCCACAAACTGATAGGGCATCCATGACACCTAGTCTCCAAGTATCAAAGGGAAAATCCCTAATACTCCAACACCCCCATCCTACTGCAATCATCCAAGCATCATCCGAACAATCTCCTAACACGCCGTCCGCAAAGTCCCTCCATGCAAACACAAGAATCTCGTAGGTGGGAAAGTCACCAGGACCCCAAACTAGCCTGTATGATGTGAAGCACACTCTACTCATAGCACTGGTCTGTAAGGTGCTAATACAAGAATCCACCTGACTGCTCCTAATAAGACAAGCAATCATAAGCTACCTAAACTCGATCAACTCCTCGGAAGACCACTCCTCCAAGAAACCACTCTTATGCCTCCCAAAAGTAAACTCTGAAAAGTCAAAACCAATGCTCTCCTCTCTAATAGTAGTTGAACTGTCAAACAATGTAATCCCAAGATCCCAAACCAATCCCAGAAAGGAACCACCATGTTGACACAATGCCACTCTGATCAGCACCGTTGGACCAACATGCCCAGTTTGCATCCTCCTCTCCTAGAACCCCAAGCTAAACTCCCTGAAGGCACTAAAACCACTATCCTGAATCCTCCCCTGCAAAGGTGTCTCAATGAAGTCTAAGTCTGCAAATCCATGGTCGGCCTCCAGTCTGTCCTGCCATATAGAGTAAATCTCGACCTCCCCTCTACCGACAACCCAAAAATAAAGCAAACCAATCACTATCATGACTCTGTCGATCATAATCATCATCATCTGAATCAATCTATCACTCAAATGAATTCCCGAATCCCACCACCAAATTGGAAGTCCACCACTCCCAATATCTGCTAGTTGTCGTTGCATCATACTGGTAACCATCGAAGTCAAAATGAGCCAAGTCCCCGGTATGTCATCATCTGGTGGAAACCAAGCACTAGGAATCAACTATGTGCCTACTAATTTGTTCGGTTTCTGCCAAACTGCACCGGGAAATTTGTTATCTCGATCATTGTCAACGTACTCAAGTAATTTGTGGGCTCTAAACACCTCCGTGGAAAGTAGACCTGTCATCTGCAGTGCCTCATACCCATACGAGCACCCAGAATGCCATGCCAAAGGTAAGTCACACATAGCCCTCACAATCTTCTCCCCAAGCGTGGACTCAGGGACTACATGTGTGCGATCTCCATAGAGGGTAATTCCATCCACCACCCTGGCGGCTGAAATCTCTCTGAATCTCCTCCTGTGCTCTAACCACATAGCCCAAATAAAAAAGCCTCGACATGGCTATAATCCTACATGCCTCACCTGGTTGACTCAGGTGAACCCTCCATGTCCTGTTGAATATATTGTTGGCATCGAAAGATAACACTTAATGCCATTGCCACTGCCTGTGAGACTGGAAAGTGTCAGGTGTGTTGGCCAACCCCAAGAGTATGACCAAGAACTCGAGGTAACATCTGAGAGCTATCCTGCTCTTTGTCTCTGCTCTGGTAATATCCCAATCGAACATCAATCTCTGAGGAACATTCCTCTCCATGGAACTCGTCCATCCACCCGTCGATCCCGAGTGAACCAAACTCGATGATATGTCTGAAGCGCCTATCTAGAGGTCTCCCCAGGGGAATCGTTCCAAAAAACCCACTATATACCATCGTACATAATTGTATATTGTTGTATACCATTGCACACCCCAGTATCATTATGTACCACCATGTATCCTATATGTGCCACTGTATCACTCACTACACTAATATCAATTGAACTTGGATCCCAAAGTAATGTATCCACATCCGTCCTATACTCAATCCCCCAATCAATTGGTTCCTTGCTAGTTGGTCCACAAAGAATTTCCTCAACTACCTCCTCTGTAGCTAAGCCTTGAGCCCAAAGAAACGACTCATGATCCCTGCAATGTAAAACAAGCACAGGGTCAAAACCCTCTATGTCAAACCTCTACCCTCAAACACCTGCAACTTTGAATGCTCCTCGTGCGAAATCGTCACAAGATGCTCCTCCCTCGGATCATGAGTACCACTCATGCCCTCCTGTGTCATTACTGCCAAAGATGATAGAGTCTTTGCTGCTGTCAACGATGAAGAGCATGCCAAACTAAGCTGGTAACAAAGCTCCTCAATCTCCCTTTCCTTGTCTTCAACAAACTTAAGAGCAAGGTCCCATCCATGAACAACTGCAAATAATCGGATTTCATCTGCTCTAGTGCCTCTTTGATGATGCGCAATTGGGTACTAGTGACTCCATCTGCAATTCCCTTTTACCTCTCCTCCATCTGGGTTTTCCACATAAGGTCTTCAATAAATTTATAAGCACCATTTGCCCCCGTCAACACCAGCACAATTTGTTCCTCTGTGACCAATAGTCGATTTTCCAAATCATGCAATATTATTTCATCAACATGGCATGGAGTATCACACAAGGGATCAATTGACTCATTGGATGATGTCGTGCAATGTGGACTACCTTCCTCATACAAGTTTTTTGATCTGCTCTCATCCCCTAAATCAGCCACTTCGTTGTCATCCTCCATACATAGCTCCCAATCTTTGTCATATTTTGGTACAATCATGCCTCGCATCATCATACATGTCATAAACAGGATGAGGTGCTAAATTCCTTCTTGAACCATCCTCATCATCAGCATCATACACAGGGAGAGATGTTGAATCCTTAACATCAGTTGATTGGAAAATCTTCTCATAATCATCATACGTAGGACAAGATGTTGTATCCTCATCTTCTCCATCTAGCACACTAGTGTCATCGGCCTCATTGGTTAGTTCTGATGATGTATCATGGGTTGTTGTTTGGTCTTTCTCTATGCACGCCTCCTCTACATGTTCCTCCTGTTGTCCTTCATGTTCATCCTTCTTTACTTCCTGCCATGTGTATTTAAAATAATCCTCGTCCAAATCCTTGGGCCAGCTTCCATACCAAAGAGTGTAAAAGTTTTTAAAGGGCAAAGTTGCACGGATCTCTTCACTCAATGTTAGATACTCCTAAAAGGAAGGCATGATGTTTTTTGCCACTAGCATCCCCTTGGCTTGTTGAAGAATTTGCCAAGTTTTATCCGTAAATTCCGGAGTTGTCTTTCTTCCCTTGTCCATGGAATGCACAGCTGATTTCTCCCTTCTTTGTAACCCATTCATGTCTTATGCAATCAGAGGCTGGCAAGATCACCAGCTATGATACCTTTGTAATGTCCCAAATGGGAATATTCTAGAAAAATAATGGTTTGTTGTCCAATATGTAGTTTTGGTTATGTTCTTCTCCAAACACATATGTTGTTAAGTTGATTGAGGACTTTCTACAAACATGTTGCTCATAACCCATAGATAGACATTTTGACAAACATGTTGCATTCAATCTAAATACACCAGAAAATAGAAGAGATAATATGACACTTTATTAATAATGAAATCTTGATCACACAATAAAATGTCTAGGGTTGTTGTAGCAACTGTGACAAATCAGCAAACATACAGACTGAAACCAAAACATGATGTAGTGCCTTGATCTCCTCTAGAAGATGGTTCCTCTTCCAATCTATAGAAAGACTAACTCCAAATCTCCAAACCCTCGACAAGATGATACCAAACCCCTGTGAGGGTTCTCCAAGTCTCAAGCCCTCGCTGGAGACGATGTCGAGCTACTCCGATAATGACTGCAGTGATCTGACTGTCGCACCTAGGTATCTCTGCAACTTCAGTTCGCAGAGGTCCTCGCGAGATGAAGATGGACAACAGGCGGGGCCTCACAGGACCCCCTATACTCAACCCACAGGGATGTCTCTGAACCCTCCTGGTACCTGCAAAATCTGAATATGGCCTCCTCCGAAAAGTTCCACAAATCTCATGCACAAGTCAGTATTCGTCCAAACTAGAACAAACCCAAAATTGAATCTCCAATGAAGACCTTGTATGGATCCTTCTCCTTATCTAGCTAGGGTGGATATTGCACCACCAAAACCAAACCAAAAGTGGAAGGGTTATGTCAAAACCCTAACGAAAACCTTGACTCACAAGAGTACTCCAAAGAGATTAATCCAAATACATGATGCAAAGTGAAGTGCCACCCCTCCTTTTATCCTTCTTCCTCGTCTTCTAGAACTTTCCCATTTTTTACTAGATCAAATATGACTTCTAGAACTTTTCCCCTTTTGACTAAATCAAATATGGCCCTTATCCCCCTTTTACTTTCATTTTAAGATTAAAAGTCACTTTTAATAATGGTTAAGTAACTTATTAATCTAAAGTTACTTTATTTCCTTAATGTCACTTTAAATACATAACATCTCCTAACTAAGTGACATTAAATAACACCCTTTTTTACTCCCTTTTTCTTCACCAACGAGCCACGAAAGTCATTTCCACTGCTGAACAGGGGAATCCAAAAATGGGGACATGACATTGAGGCTGATTTGGAGCTTTTTTTTTGTTTTTGAGTGACTTGGAACCAAGGGAAAGGTAGCCTAGGGTTAAACTAAGAGGATAAAACACTCACTCACTCATTTTTCTCTCATTCTATTTTTCATTTCATTCATCTTTGCTAAGAGGGTTTTGAGAGGGTTCTTGCTAGTTCTTGAGGAGATTGAAGAGCTTGGAAGGGATTGGAGAGCTTGGAAGGAATATTGAAGGCTTCAATAGGGAGATTGGAGAGCTTGGAAGAGAGATTGGAAAGCTTGGAAGGGAGATTGAACTTTGAAGGTTGCCATTTGTGAGAGCTTGGAAGGGGGATTGAAGACTACCGTAGTCATATTCAACCACTCATTGGAGAGCTAAAGAGGTAGGCTCTTAAGCCCATTTTTGTTTCTTGTTTTTTTTTAAATTCTCCTACTCTTTCCCATTTCTCCTTCATCATTCTATTGCAAGTAGAGCAAGTTATTATCAAGGTTCAACAATCATGATGATGATGTCAATGTGGTATGTCATTTTGGTTCCATCTTTTATTATGATGATGGTGGAGGAAAGTTCACGTCAAAATACCCATGATAGTGAGGAAGAAATAGAAGTGGACAGCACATACCAAGGAGAGGAGGAAGGAATGGAAGAGGATGAAGACAATGAAATGATAGTGATGATCATGATCCCCAAAAAGCTAAAGAGAAGTACACACCTCTATGGAAGTATGTCACGAGGCTTAAGGGAGGGAAAGGGGGTGGAACCACAATTTATATGCCACCATTGTCATATAGAATACACAAGTTCCTATACCCGTGTGAAAAAAGCATCTATGTGGGAGTATGTACTAGGATGAAGGTAAGAATGTAGGAATCAAAAACCTGTGTGAAAATGGACCCTGAAGATAGACTCAAAAACCAAAGGGAGGAGAAGGTAGCATAAAACAAAGACAAAAAACCAAAGGTTGAACCTGAGAGTGCACAAAGAATGTTCACTGGTCGAGCCGCATCCCCCCATGCTAGTGCATTCTCACCTTCTTCTTCACGTAGAACACTATCAGATTTCCTTGACCAAGGTTGTAGAGATGATGTGGATGCAAAAATTTCCAGGTTTCTCTATGCATATGGTATACCATTCAATGTTTTTCGCCCACCATATTGGCATGAAATGGTCCAAGCCATCAATGGTACCCCTAAGGGATATAGGAGCCCCGGGTATGACAAAGTTAGAACCTTGGGACTTGATAGGGAAAGAGCCCAAAACCAAGGTGCTTTAGGAAAATTTTCAATTGATTGGATTCAACATGAGGTATCAATTGTATCTAATGGTTGGACAAATGTGAAAGGCAAGCCATTGATAAATATTCTTGGTGTGTCTGCTAGTGGTGCGATCTTCCTTTCATCCCCATGACTACTAAGATCGCAACAAGACAGGTATTAATATTGCAAATGCCTTGATTAAAACCATTCAAGAGATTGGGACCTACAATGTCATTCAAGTCATCACCGACAATGTTGTTAATTGTAAGGCAGCAGGAGCAATCATTGAAGAAAAGTTTTCCAATATATTTTGGTCTGGGTGTTTGGTTCACACAATGAACATTTTCATGCATGATATCATTAAAATAAAGGACCATGATTATAGATGGATTGGTGCTTCGTACAAGAAAGGGAAGAAGATGATAAGATTTATTACCAATCATTGCATGGCCCACTTCATTTTTCACAATCACTCCAAGTTGGAGTTACTAAAGATTGCAAAGAACAGACTTGCTAGCTATTATCTCACCTTCAGGTGCCTGTTGAAGGTAAGAGAGGCATTGGCTAGTATGGCCTCGAGTGATCCATGGTAGGATATAAAAGACAGGGCTACATCTGCATTTGAGAGAAGTGACTTTTGAGAGGTAGAGGACACAGTTCTTGATGGCCATTTTTGGCAACAAGCTCGATATATTCTATGATTCACCAAACCCATTTACAGTATGATTCGGTTTGTAGATACAGATCACCCGGTGATTGGAGAGCTGTATGAGCAGATGGACAGCGTGCTAGGCCAAATCAAAGACATTGTTCAGCCGAGGGATGTGATCTCGTATCATCATATCCATAAACTTGTGGTCAAAAGGTGGGATAATTTGAATGTTCAATCCATGCCGCAGCATACGTCCTTACCCCAAAATATTATTCTTCATCTCGGTTGGCCCTGTTAGCTCTGAGAGTCATCCTCAGACTGCAAGAGGATAAGCCCAGTACCCATCAGAATGTTTGGTGGATGTTGGTTTTATGAGTGGAGGTCAAATGGACAAAACTCAGTACAAGAATGATTTTAACACAGAAACTGGACAAGCAATGCACAGGGAAGTGAGGTCCTCATTAACTTCAGACAGTGACTTGAGTTTAAGTGTGAGCGGAAGGAAGACTTAGTGAGAGAGGTGAACAAGACTGCTATGGGCATCCGACTTTCAAGCAACTTGGTGAAGAAAAACTCAGGGTCGAGCACTCATGAACTCAAGTTTCAGACACTGAAATATGTCACAGCAGCATAATAATCAAACCTACATTATCATGCAACTACAACAACTCGACTGGATCCTCCATGCCCGAGCCTTTCAACATAAGGGGTAATAAGGTAACAAGGAAGCTGAATAAAACTGGTCACATCACTACTATAATCAAACCTACATTACAATAGAACCGCAACCCTCAACTGGATCCTCCATGCCCGAGCGTTTTAGCACAGTTTGAACAAAGAGGTGAAAGAAGTTGACTTCTTCTATTAATGCGAAAGTCTCAAGTTTGATACATAACCAGAGAACAGTTCTGGCATCAAAAATTACACAGCAAGGAGCTCTTCTCAACCAGTTGACGACCTTAACAAAATCTTGAACTAATCTATTTATACAAAGATCAGTCCACAACTACCAGGGGTGTGATATGGCCATTCCATTCAAAACCTTCTATCTATGCCTCCTTCTGTCAGGCTATGCGTGTATCCTCCTGTCAGACGCAAATTCAGCTCAACATGGGCCTGCAGTGAAAATCGTCCATCGTGGTTCCTCGGGCTGACAGTCTTCTGTCTCCACGACCAGACCCTCCATGCTTTCTAATTATTGAGTGAGTCGAGGTTTCAACCACCGGTCCTTTCTTTTATTAATTGAACCCTCAGGATCGGGACAAGGCTTAATGCCTAGTAGGGGACTACCACATGCTGCTCTTGGATTCGTCGTTATATAAGCACGTGATTACGGGGCCGTCAAAGGTGGTTTGGATCCACACCGCTTTTGAGCCCGCACTTCAACACCTTCTGCCACGTGGCTCTTTTACTATACCACGGTTTCGATTGCGGGACTGCTCAATAATTTAAACGCTCGAGCAAGTTGCGTCTCCGCAATGAAATGTGGTCGTCGATCTGATCGCAATCTGCGATCTAGACGCTCCTGCTGAATTTAGCGCCACCGCTAAAGCTTATCCACATGCCAACTTTAGGATCATTCTAACTGCACCAGGAGATGGCGCTAATTTTGGCACTGAACAAGAACACTTCCCAGAGGATGATCTGACGTGGTGGCCTGACGTGTCATGAAAAGAGAGGTGACACGTGTCACTTGGAAACAAGCGGATGATATGCCCAAAGGTGCTTAGACTAAGTGCCACATGTCATCGCCAGATGGATGCCAGGTGTCATGACTGACAAGAGCACCACATATTTGAACTGATGACGGCCACGTACTTTGGCACTTCAGAGCTCGCGGGGCGGTCTGCATGTAGAGCTGGAGCTCCGAAGTGAACGACGATCGTCAAACTGAGGAGGAGACGCAGCAGCGATCTATGGACTTTGGGAGAAAATGCTCCGGATGAAGGCGAGAGGGGAGGAGCTAAAACTTCCGAAGCCCGAATTCCCGAAGTAAATATTGATCGTCCGATGGAGAAGGACGTGTGTCGCCTGATCAGCAACTCCAGGAGAAAGTACTCCAAAGGAAAATGAGAGGGGAAGCCCCGAAGTCTCGAAGTAAACAATGACCGTCTGATCTGAAGGGACACGCGACGCTTGATCTACAACTTCGGGAGAAAACACTTCAGATGAAATCGGGAGTGGAGATGTTGAAACTCCCAAAGCCCGAACTCTCGAAGCAAACTACAACCGTTAGATTTGGATGGACACGCGGCAACGATTTGTGGACTTTGGGAGAAAACGCTCTGAATGAAAGAGAGAGGGGAGGAGATAAAATTCCCGAAGTCTGGATTCCCAAAGTAAATATTTATCATCTGATGCAGAAGGACGTGTGTCGCCTAATCAGCAACACCGGGAGAAAGTACTCCGAAGGAAAATGAGAGGGAAAGCCCCAAAGTCCCGAAGTAAACAATGACCGTCCGATCTTGAGGGACACGAAGCACTTGATCTGCAACTCCGCGAGAAAACACTCCGAGTGATATCGGGAGTGGAAATGTTGGAACTCTCGAAGCTCGAACTCCCGAAGCAAACTACCACTGTTAGATTTGGATGGACACGTGGTAGCGATCTGTGGACTTCGGGAGAAAACACTCTGAATGAAAGCGAGAGGGGAGGAGCTAAAACTCCCAAAGCCCGGATTGCTGAAGTAAATCATGATCGTCTGCTCCGGAAGACGCATGGCGCTTGATCTTTAACTCCGAGGCTTCTGTCTGGCGCTAGACCTCACACAACTTTGACCTGACGAATACACGCGAGCCATTGATCTGAATTGCTCCTGGGATCTCCACCATTGAAAATTGAACCCGACCGCTGCTTGTATTTTAAGCCCGAAATGGATTCCTTTTGAATGTTGTGTTTGGACGCTTGTGTGCAACAAAGGACTTGGTTGTCCTGCAACCCTTTGACAGCTTTATGTGATAACATTTGGCTCCACAGGGGATGGCATGCTCCCTGCGAGCTGCGAAGAACGAGCAGTTCCAGTGCCTTAGCTGTTGGGTTGTGGAGTCGAGCTCGGATACATTTGTTGAAGGCAATAGGTCGACATGTACACTACTCTACTTACAAAAAGAAAACAAAAACACATGCTCCAGAAGGAGCTTATTTATGTACAATCCTAGACTAACTGACTTTTTACAATGTGCTAGGTGAAAGCGAACTTCCACCATAGCCACCCAAGTAACTTCCTAACGAAAACTTTTCTTACTCTGTCACTGATCAGCAAGGGATAATGAAACTGTGAAAGCAAATTGATTGCATTCTTTAGCTCTCCTCCTAGTGCTAAAGGTAAGATAAAGTTTGGAGGCTTCAATACATGGAAAAAATGCAACTCCATGTACTCCCCTACAGGGTCATAAAATAGGTGACAAAACTTATTGGGTTGATAAAAGAAAACCTGATATGCTTTACAGCTGCTCGCATCTGGTTGAATGTCTGTGGCAAGCACAGGTGAGTGAAAGGTTGATGCAGGCTGTTGGTCCACTTCTCCTTTGTCTGCTCCAATAACATCTGCTAGTTGATGGAAAGAAATAGCCTCATGTATATCAATGGATGGCTCTTTCTCGTTAACATGTTGCTTTTAGCAGAAACTTTCATTTTCATCAGAAGGTTGGTGGCTAATGCTCTTTGCTTCAAAAAACACCTCCACATCTTCGGCACTGTCTCCATAATGATCAAATCAAGGGGGAGCCTTGAACGAACTACCAAGAGGTATCGTCTGCACAACCAGAGAAAATTGCTCTTCATTACTAAACACATGCTGCCTTTCAAGATCTAACCCAGGAAGCAATATCTCATCATCACCATATGAGTCAAAAGTAGGCTACTCATATCTAGGCTTTTTAGAGACAAGGCTACAAAGAATATCAACTTCCAAAACAGACTCAATTTCTATAATTTTCTTACTGAGACAGCAAACACAGCTTTCATCTGATGCAGATGACCAGGGAAGAGAAAGAGCAGATTCCTCATCCAAGGCATCTTCATCATTCTCACAGCCTTCATAAGAATCAGCTATATCCTGAACACAGTCTTTATACTCCTCACAACAGCTATGATTAATTAACTCAGAGGAATAAAACTTTTGACAATGCATATTGAAAGTTGCATGAAACTGTTTCAAGGATTGAAAGTTGCATGAAACTGCTTCAGGGAGGATATGTTAGCAGGGGGCAAGGATCAATACCACTCACGAGCATCTCCCTCTAATGAGTACATGAACATCTTCATTAATACATCCTCGTGATGTATTCCCCACTGACGCATGAGTTCATGAAACTCAAGCAGATGCTCTACAAGGTTGTCATCTCTATGTTCTCCAAATGTGGGCAAAAAATCACCCCACTCATCCATAATAGGAACAACATTTGGAAAACCAGGAACAATAGAGAAATTAAAAGGAGCAAACCTCCGAGCCAAGATGGCTTCCATCTTAAAATATGACTTCTTAAACTTATGGAATCGCCACTGGATTCTTTAATCATGGAGTCGCCAGGTGAATGATATGCAGTCTGAATGTGTTTGGTCTTTATTCACCATCAAAGATCAAATCTGGTCGTTGTCGTTCTCCCAGGGAAGATATCTTCACTTCCGTCCCCGACAACGGCGCCATTAATGTTAGCATTGAGAGTCATCCTCAGACTGCAAGAGGATAAGCCCAGTACCCATCAAAATGTTTGGTGGATGTTGATTTTATGAGTGGAGGTCAAATGGACAAAGCTCAATACAAGAATGATTTTAACACAGAAACTGGACAAGCAATGCACAGGGAAGTGAGGTCCTCATTAACTTCAGTCAGTGATTTGAGTTTAAGTGTGAGCAGAAGGAAGACTCAGTGAGAGAGGTGATCAAGACTGCTATGGGCATCCGACTTTCAAGCAACTTGGTGAAGAAAAACTCAAGCTCAAGAGCACTCCTGAACTCAAGTTTCAGACACTGAAATATGTCACAGCAGCATAATAATCAAACCTACATTATCATGCAGCTACAACAACTCGACTGGATCCTCCATGCCCAAGCCTTTCAACATAAGAGGAAATAAGGTAACAAGGAAGCTGAGTAAAACTGGTCACAACACTACTATAATCAAACCTACATTACAATAGAACCACAACCCTCGACTGGATCCTCCATGCCTGAGCATTTTAGCACAGTTTGAACAAAGAGATGAAAGAAGTTGACTTATATTAATGCGAAAGTCTCAAGTTTGATACATAACTAGAGAATAGTTCTGGCATCAAAAATTACATAGTAGGGAGCTCTTCTCAACCAGTTGACGAACTAAACAAAATCTTGAACTGATATATTTATACAAAGATCAGTCCACAACTACTAGGGGTGTGATCTAGCCATTCCATTCAAAGCCTCATGTTTGCACCTCCTTCTATCAGGATGTGCATGTATCCTCCTATCAGATGCAAATTCAGCTCAGCATGGGCCTGCAGGAAAAATCGTCCATCGTGGTTCCTCGGGCTGACAGTCTTCTATCTCCACAACCAAACCCTCCATGCTTTCTAATTACTGAGTGAGTCGAGGTTTCAACCACCAGTGCTTTCTTTTATTAACTAAACACTCAGGATCGGGACGAGGCTTAACGCCTAGGGGACTACCACGTGTTGCTCTTGGATTCGTCGTTATATAAGCACGTGATTGCGGGGCCATCAAAGGTGGTTTGGATCCACACCGCTTTTGAGCCCACAATTCAACACCTTCTGCCACGTAGCTCTTTCACTATACCACGGTTTCGATTGCGGGACCACTCAATAATTTTAAAGCTTGAGCAAGTTGCGTCCCCGCAATGAAACGTTGTCGTCGATCTGGTCGCGATCTGCGATATGGGCGCTCCTGCTGAAATTAGCACCACCGCTAAAGCTTATCCGCCTACCAACTTTAGGATCATTCTAACTGCGCTGGGAGATGGCGCTAATTTTGGCGTTGAACAAGAACACTTCCCGGAGGATGATCTGACGTGGTGGCTTGACGTGTCATGAAAAGAGATGTGACACATGTCACTTGGAAACAAGCAGATGATATGCCCAATGGTGCCTGGACTGAGTGCCACGTGTCATCGCCAGATGGATGCCAAGTGTCATGACTGACGAGAGCGCCACATATCTGAACTGATGACTGCCACGTACTTTAGCACTTCAGAGCTCAGGGGGCGGTCTGCATGTAGAGTTGGAGCTTCGAAGTGAACGACAACCGTCGATCTGAGGAGGACACGCGGCAGCGATCTGTGGACTTCGAAAGAAAACGCCCCGGATGAAAACAAGAGGGGAGAAGCTAAAACTCCCGAAGCCCTAATTCCCGAAGTAAATATTGATCGTCCAATGGAGAAGGACGCGTGTCGCTTGATCAGCAACTCCGAGAGAAAGTACTCCGAAAGAAAAATGAGAGGGGAAGCCCCAAAGTCTCGAAGTAAACAATGATTGTCCGATCTGGAGGGACACGCGGCGCTTGATCTACAACTCCGAGAGAAAACACTCTGGATGAATTCAGGAGTGGAGATGTTGAAACTCCCGAATCTCGAACTCCCGAAGTAAACTACCACTATTAGATTTGGATGGACACACGGCAGCGATCTGTGGAGTTTGGGAGAAAACGCTCTGGATGTAAGCGAGATGGGAGGAGCTAAAATTCCCGAAGTCCGTATTCGGGAAGTAAATATTGATCGTCCGATGGAGAAGGACGTGTGTCGCCTGATCAGCAACACCGGAAGAAAGTAATCCGGAGGAAAATGAGAGGGGAAGCCCCGAAGTCTCGAAGTAAACAATGACCATCCGATCTGAAGGGACACGCTACGCTTGATCTACAACTCCGGGAGAAAACACTCCGGATGAAATCGGGAGTGGAGATATTGAAACTCCCAAAGCCCGAACTCTCGAAGCAAACTACAACCGTTAGATTTGGGTGGACACGCGGCAACGATCTGTGGACTTTGGGAGAAAACGCTCTGAATGAAAGAGAGAGGGGAGGAGCTAAAATTCCCGAAGTCTGGATTCCCGAAGTAAATATTTATCGTCCGATGGAGAAGGACGTGTGTCGCTTGATCAGCAACACCGGAAGAAAGTACTCCGGAGGAAAATGAGAGGGGAAGCCCCAAAGTCTCGAAGTAAACAATGATCGTCCCATCTGAAGGGACAAGCGACGCTTGATCTACAACTACGGGAGAAAACACTCCGGATGAAATTGGGAGTGGAGATGTTGAAACTCCTAAAGCCCGAACTCTCGAAGCAAACTAGAACCGTTAGATTTAGATGGACACATGGCAACGATCTGTGGACTTTGGGAGAAAACGCTCTGGATAAAAGCGAGAAGGGAGGAGCTAAAATTCCCGAAGTAAATATTGATCGTCCAATGGAAAAGGACGTGTGTCGCCTGATTAGCAACACCGAAAGAAAGTACTCCGGAGGAAAATGAGAGGGGAAGCCCCGAAGTCTCGAAGTAAACAATGACCGTCCGATCTGAAGGGACACGCGACGCTTGATCTACAACTCCGGGAGAAAACACTCCGGATGAAATCGGGAGTGGAGATGTTGAAACTCCCAAAGCCCGAACTCTCGAAGCAAACTACCACCGTTAGATTTGGATGGACATGCGGCAGTGATCTGTGGACTTCGGGAGAAAACGCTTTGGATGAAAGCGAGAGGGGAGGGCCTAAAACTCCCGAAGCCCGGATTCCCGAAGTAAATCATGACCGTCTGCTCCGAAAGACGCATGGCACCTGATCTTTAACTCTGGGGCTTCTGTCTGGTGCCAGACCTCGTGCAACTTTGATATGTCGAATGCACGCGATCCGTTGATCTGAACTGCGCCTGGGATCTCCACCATTGAAAATTGAACCCGACGGTTGCTCGTATTTTAAGCCCGAAATGGGTTTCTTTTGAATGTTGCGTTTGGACGCTTTTGTGCAACAAAGGACTTGGTCGTCCTGCGACCCTTTGACAACTTTATGTGATAACAGGTCCAACAAGCACTTGGGGGTGGGGAAAAAGGAAAATCACACACACATCCAGAGCTGCAAAATGGATATATGCTTGCATTGGACAAGTCGGTACCTGATGAAGAGGATTGTGCTCAAGTACGAAGTAAATTAAGCAAATGCATCAATGAGCATGGAGTCTTTGGTAACTTGCATGCAACCAAAGATCGAGACAGGATGGGTTCTATCGAATGGTGGAACATGTATGGCTCCTCTACCAAACATTTGCATAAATGGGTGGTGAAGGTGCTTTGTCAGGTCATTAACACATCTTCTGCAGAGAGGTGTTGGAGTACCTATAGCTTCATCCATAGTGTAAAGACAAACAACCTGAATGTAAACCGAATAGAAAGCTTGGTTTGTGTGCACTACAACTTGAGGTTGTTGTCCCATTATTGTGATGCAGGGGGGAATAGTTTTTGTAAACCAAATACGACTTGGGACAACTATCCAAAGGAGACTAATTTGGAGGATGGAGCCATGGTTTTAGAGCGCTTAGAAGCGAAACTTTTGGGTGATCATGATGGTTATCATATTCCTGGAGGAGACATGCCAACCCCATACACTAGCAGCATTCCAGATGCATCAATTTTACCTTTATCTTCACAACGTCCATTGTCATGTGGAGGCCATTCAACTATTGGTCGTGTTTCACAATCACTTCCACCTACTCCTACTCTTCTTTAAAGATCACGGGAGAAGAAACTAGAAGTTTTTCATGGCAAGAGGTGTTGAAATTAGTGCAGCTACAAGAGCCATTCTCTGGGAGGATGGCATAAGACCCTAGCTGAGATCTAAGGCCCCCAGTACACTCCAGGGGTTCTTGGTTTGGGACTAAGAAGTTAGAGCCATGGCAAAAAACCCTAGTGAGGGCCCCCAGTATATTGTTGGGGTTCTTGGTCAAGGACCAAGCAGTAAGTCCCTAGATGTGTTCTAGGGC
>ML810755.1:144056-157851 GCA_009831015.1 Picea engelmannii | reverse complement strand
CTTGGATGTGTTCCTTGGTGGTTGATGATATAAGTCCCTAGATGTGTTCTAGGGCCCCTGGATGTGTTCCAGGGAATCCTTGCTTAAACGCTTGGGTTGATCCTTGGTCTTGTACCTTGGTGGATAAAGACCCTAGATGTGTTTTAAGGCCCCCAAAGATGTGTTATGGGGTATCCTGGTCTAGGACCAGGTGGTTCTTGGTTGAGTACCAAGATGTGATGATGTGTGATCTTCTTCTTCTCTCCCGAGATGGTCCATGAGACCTAGGAGCAGCTAGAATATGGACATGACCACATCACTGATTTTTCCTCTTATGCAGGGATGATAAAAAGCTTATAAATTATCATGAAACTTATGTGGACAGTTTGCCATTAAAGAAGACCCCTTTAACTTATTTGACTTTCTAATTAATATTTTTATTAATTAAAAAAAAATATTATTTTTAATTAATATTTTAATTATTGGGTTTTTAATTAAACCTAACCCTAACCCCTTCCTATACTATAAAGGAACCTCACCCCTCACTCTCTCATTACATTCACACACTTGCACTTTCCTCGGTCTGAATTTTGGTACGGCCTACTCTTGTTTCAGTTCAATTTTGTTTTCAGTCTCTTGAAGGGTTTCTCCATTGATGCGGCTTCCTTGAAGTTGTTCTCTTGTTGTTCATGAAGGCTCGGCCTCCTTGTTTTCTCTCCTTGTATTGGTGTAAGGTTCAGCTAATGGTGCGGCCTTCCCTTTTACTGGTGCAGTCCTTCTCTTATTGATGTTAAGGTGTCGCGGCCCTCCTACCAACATGCCACTGCCTCCTCTAGCTATCGCTACCTTCTTCTAGCCTGTCGTACCTCTCTCCTTGGTTGTTGTGTCTTTCTCTTGGTTGTCGCTGCCCTCTCCTTGGCTACCACTGGTACCCCTTCATGTTGTTGTTGTCTCTCTTCTTCTACGGAATTTAGGGCATGTTATGACAGCCCTAAATATGCTTTCTTAGGCTACAAATTTGTTACCATAGTGCTATCAGTTTTGGGCAGATTTTGTTTGGATTGTTTGGGGTTTCATATCAATGTTGAGTTTTGGTCTTTGGGGTTTTATATCAGCCCTTGTTTGTTGATAAGCATGCTGATTGGTCTTTATATTCTTCTTGGCTAAACTGTCCACATAGATCATGATGAGATCTACCCATGAGGGTTTGATCCATGACCATTATAGCTTTTTCTGAGCATGCAGAAAAGAGGACAACACATCAGGGATCTCTCCCATTTGTTTTGGCTAAGGTAATGTTCAGATTTTGTTTTTGCTAATGTTTAAATCTGCATTTAGTACAAGTTAATATTCATAAATATTTTCTTTTGTTCATGATTAGCCCTAGTTAAGATTGGTTATATTTAGCATGTTCAGATTTATTATTTCTGCATTTCATTTACTTTAGAAAGTTTGTTTTAAATGCTGATCTATATCTACTGTAGTGAATAAAATTGAAAAGAATATTGTTGTTTCTGTTTTTCCCTTAAATTCTAACAAGAGGAAAACTTAGAGCATAGTGCTTAGTACTTGCTACTATATACTAGATCTCTTTTTTTGTTTCCTATTTAAAAGTAGTCTCTAGAACTTAGTACTTTGTCTTGCCTCTTTATTATGGCTTATTCTGTAAACAATGAACTTATGAACTTATGAACATTATATGACAGTTTACCTTTGAAGTTTGAAGTTTGAAATTTGAATTTTGAAGTTTTGAACTATTGACTGGATCTTACAACTCTTTGGTAATGAACAAGATGCTCTAGAGTCTATTTCATTTTGTGGTTGATGTTGTCTGTTACAATCTATTGATGACAAATGTTTATGATTGATGTTATATGTGTACTAAATGGTTGATGCTTTAATGATCATCACTAATCAATTAGTTAAATGATCTTCTATCTATGTGTTCATGCTTTTTGCAATTGATTCAATATTCTGCATGCATTTTTTATATACATGCATCACAATATATATTTTTTATGTAATATATAAAAAACACTCCTGAAACCCTCCCGCTCCCGAAATTTTTTTTAAATTGCCACCCCTGCTCCTGCTTCCCGCTCCCTAATGGTGGAATATAACCATGGTAGCCTTCAATCTCCCTTCCAAGCTGTCACAAATGGCAGCCTTCAAAGTTCAATCTCCCTTCCAAGATCTCCAACCTCTCTTCCAAACTCTCCAATCTCCCTATGGGAGCCTTCAATATTCCTTCCAAGCTCTCCAATCTCTCTTCAATCTCCTCAAAAGCTAGCAAGAACCCTCTCAAAACCGTCTTAGCAAATATGAGTGAAATGAATGAAATGAGAAATAGAATGAGACAAAAAGGAGTGAGTGAGTGCTTTAACCTCTCTTAGTTTAACCCTAGGCTACCTTTCCCTTGGTTCCAAGTCACTCAAAAACAAAACAAAAAAAACAAATTGGCCTCAAGCGCGCGTGCCCACATAAGAATTTTAATGTGGGGAGCGCTCAGGGAGCGACCAAGGAGCAATCGCTCCGTAAGCAGGGAACAAATTTTCCCTGCTCAGGGAGCGATCACTCCCTGGTCACTCCCTTAGCACTCCCTAATATTCCAAGGAGCGTTTTTTCAATGAGGGAGCGCACTCCCTAATTTCACTCTTGAACAGGAGCGTTTAGGGAGCGCGCTCCCAAACGGGAATGTTTAGGGAGCGCATTCCTTGAACGCTCCCATTTGGAGCGCGCTTTGGGGGCGGGGGGGCTCTCCCCTGCAGCATAGTTCCAGACTGTTGTGTTTATAGATCTAGCACTCTAAATTTTGTATATTTGATATGAATTAATCAAGTTCTGCTTCCTAGTTTTGGGGTTTCAATTTTGAGAGTGTGACTCTACTTAACCATGTTCAGAAAATTTAACAATGTTTCATATTAGAAGTTAAAATATGTAACAAACATGAAAGGAATACTAGTTGCTTTGTCAACCTCCTAATTAGTACATTTGCTTCATCAGGCCTCTAATAAAAGCATTAAACCTCCAAATTTCGCTTTTCCTAGCTTTGGGATGCAACAATCAAACCGAATACCCCATAAACCTCTTTGTTTTTGCAAAATCAGCCCCACACCTACCCAGTGAGTTCATGTGCAATGGCACTGTATAATAGCACCATTGTACTACAGAGCATCATGCATTGTCACTCTTCACTTGCACAGTTCGTGTTGCATGGGCAAGCTAGTGTGCTACAATGGTCATGATTAATGCAAATAAATTGAGGCTTGCTTTTCATTTGAGTTTTAGGTCCACATTGTGCCCTGGTCTGATGCATTGAAGCTTCCTTCAGATAAAATCTTCAAATGCTCTTCTTAGACCAATTGCTCCACCTAGAACCATCCCCCGATGCAATTAAACTTCTTTGCCATTTTAATGTTTGAAGTACACAATCCAAACCTACTCACTTGTCCCAACATTTACCTTGCATCTTCATGCTTATGTGAAAATTTGTGGCCTTATGACAACAAGGGAAGGAAGAGGGTTGTAATGTCCCTTTCCAAGTGATCACTCCAAGAGGACAACTTAATAGCCTACTTAATTCTCGTAGGCTATAGTCGGTGAAAAGGGAATTAATTAATTTAATTATTCAATGTCATTTGGGCAAAAAAACATGTAAAAATGATATTGAGTAATTAAATTAAAAGCGTGTTATAAAGTGACTTTGGGAGAAATATTAAAGAGTTAAATTATAAAATCACTTTAAAATAATTATTGAGCGGAAAAGATAAAAAGGGTATAAAAGATAAATTGGAGCTCATTTCTCATTATTCGTGATCATTTTTATCAAAATTGGATTTTGAAGAGCTCTCGTAGCTTTTGTTGGCTTTTGGACCTAAAACCCTTGAGTGATTGGTTTCGGTGGTGAAACAAATCCACCCTAGCTGATCTAGAAGGAGAGATCACACAGATCTCTCATTGGGATATATTGTCGAAGAAGGAGATTTATCAGTTTTGCAAATCGTGGTAGGAGTTCCTCAACAATTGTGGTGTTTCTGGAGGCTGTACCCTCATCTTCAGTTTGTGGGCAGCACAAGGAAGAGATCAAATCACTTACTTGCAGCTGTGGGAGCACAGAATGAAGGCAGCACCATCATTATGCAGATCGTGTGGATCTAAGTGAGGGTTGTAGCATTGATTTCAGTCGTGGGGTTGAGGAAAAGGGTTGTACCCTCTATTCATAGTTCGTGGCATTATCAAAAAGGGAGGCACACCTTTTCCAGCAAGTCGTGGTAGCTAGGAAGGAGCTCGTACAGTCGTACCCCTTCTAGCAGATCGGGAACTCACCAAGAGGGGTCGTGCCTTACTTGTTGTTCATGGGGTTGCTAAAGGAGGCCGTGGGAGTTCTTGAGAGAATTCGCACAGGTGTTGCAGCTGGTGTGAGCATCAAAGAGTAAGTCGTGTCATTCCTTGGCTGTTCATCGGTTTGTGAGGGCCGTCCCTCTCTTTTATCAGCAGCCTGTGGATTTGTGAAGGCCATAACTGCAAATCGTGTGATTAAAAGGGTGGCCATTCCAGTTCAGAACTAACTGCTACTACTCACAGCCATTCTCAGCATTGAACCGTGCCCATTCACTGCAGATCGTGGTGTTTCTAAGGGGCTGCTACAGAACATTTATTATTGCTGCCCAAGAGTGTTCTGACAGATCAAAAAGAATAAACAGATTTGATAGTATTGGTTAATTTGTTGTTACTGTTCAGTTTGGGATATGATTGTTATCATTTTTCAAATAAATGTAAACCCTGAGGACAGAAATAGTATATAAACCAGAACTGTGATTACTGGGTTTATCTGAGTTTTACCATTGCTGCATTTTATCATTGCTGTTACAGTTTTGGGAATAAGAGTGATATCATTTGCAATACATGTATTTGTTGTTTCTTTTGGTATTTAAGTCAATAAAAACCCCTTTATGTGCAATATGTATTGTGGGTCTGTTGAGACATTGTCCAAAACAAGAAATCCGAAATCAAACAAACCCATAAACATATCAGCAGTAAACACAAAACATAACAGTGGTCAGTAAGGGGGATATTACAGTGGTATCAGAGCTGGTACTCCTGCCAGCCTGTGAGTTACATGCTCTTTTAAAGTTTCCAGAAGACAAAGACATATATCACCTATAGGAGTAGAAGACAGAGAAGGGCTGAAAGCCTATTTTCATTCAGAGTCAGATGAAGAGGAAAAAATGGGGGACAGGAATGAACATGTGATGTCCCGTTTCCAAGAGTAAGCCATCAGGGAGTGACTTAGTAGTCTATTTGTTCCCGTAGACTATAGTCAAGCACACACAGGGAACAAGAGGAGAAATAAGGGGTGATTTAGTGGCTAAACGATGAATTAAGCCAAAAAAACATAGGAAAAGTCACTTAAGTTAAAGTCAACGGAGAAATAGAATGAAAAGGTGTTGAGGGGGAGACTTAATTAATTAATTAATCACCTTAGGAGGAAAAGCGCCTAGCTTAAGTGATGTCAACTGAGAATTAAATCGAGAGAGTATAAAGGGACGAATTCGACCTAATTCCTCATTATGTTATGATTTGATGTTGAGAGAGTTTCCAGAGGAGGAGGAGAGTCGACCTTCTGTTGTTTTGTGGATTTCTAGAGGAAACCACCACCATTGATCGGTTTCGGTGTTGAGAGACACACCCTAACCTATAGGAGATACCATCCAGGTATTTCACCGTGCTATTCAGGAGTATCCAGTTTGCAGCGATAGCGCAACTCAGTCAGTGAGGGCGCAAGGGTTAGAGAGGGTTTTGTGTCGCTGCACGAGGTCTGAGATTATCTTGCAGATTCCTCCCGACTCAGTTGAGGACTAGCCAGGGCGCATCTTTTGAGCCATCAGTCATCAGATTTTGACGATGGAATCTCTTTGTGCGCATCAGACAGCCAGATAGTGTGCAGCTCTTGAGGAGGGACATTTGGGGTTCCAAAGGGAGTTTTGGATCAGATCTGAGGAAACCCTTCAGACCCAGTACGGCATTGACCAAGGCGCACATTTCGAGTTATATAGCAGTAGATTTCGTCGATGGAATCACTAGAGCGCACTCATTGAGCCCAAGAGGTGCGCAACCCCCTAGGGGATGACATCCAGAGCTTCCGAGGTCAAATCTTCAATCCGTCAATCATCAGTAGCAGCCTAGAGGCCAGGGCGCTCACTTTGGGACAGTTTCCAGGCGATTCTACCGAGTATGTCCTCTGGGGCGGGTTTTCTAGAGTTGCAGTTGTTGTCGTGAGTTTCTGGAACTGCATCTTTTTGTCGATCTATCCGTGCATGCGCAGATCTGCCTTCATTTTCTAATCATGGGTATTTTATAATAGTTGTTTGTATTCCAATGACGATCCACGAGATCTAGCTAATGATTTCATCTGCTTTCAGCACATTATTGTATTTCCTGTTTTTTCCCTCATAATACATATGAATGAAATGGTGTTTGTTCCTTATTCTTTATGCATCATATATTTTGCCTAAACATTAATCAAATGAAACAAACATGCGAAAATCACCAAGCATGTTAAAACATTAACTCAAACGCATCCAAAAACCCCCAGAGTATCAAATTCAACAATGGATTTGTCAGTTAGAAGTTTATCCTAGACTAGCCGAGTTAGGAACATAACAGAATAGCCAAAGGGCAGCACTATGAGTATTTTGAATGACTTGGTAAAGGGGCAACATCACTTGGTTGAGCTTCTCACCCAGCTCGTAACAAATAATCAAGGGAATGCCATGTCCCCATTTTAGGGTTTCCCCGTTTTGTAGTAGAAAGAACTTTTGTGGCTTGCAATGAAGAAAAAGGGAATCAAAGGGGGTCATTTAATGTCATTTAGTTATTGGAGGTTATGTATTTAAAGTGACATTAAATAATTAACCACTTAAGCATTAAAAATGTATTTTTGATGTTAATTAATAATTGAAAGAGAAATAAGGATTATATTTGATTTAGTCAAAAAGGGGAAAATTCTAGAAGAGATGATTTAGTTCAAAAGGGGAAGTTCTAGAAGGCATGGAGGAAGGATCTAGAAGGGGTTGGAAAAGTATAAAAAAAAGGTAACCCCTCACTTATCATTATGATTATGATTTGATATCTTATGGGAGTGCTCTTGTAGCAAGCGTTTTCGTTGGGGATTTGGGCAAAACCCTTCCACTAATGGTTTGATTTCAGTGGTGAAATATCCACCCTAGCTAGACAAGGAGGAGGATCCATCCATGATCTTCATTGGAGCTTCCTCTTGGGTTTGTTTTCAGTTTTGGGTTGGAGTGATCTTCTTGGAGAGGTTGTGGCACTTGGAGGTTTGGATCTCAGATGTTGAGGGGGTAATGACATGATTCCAGGTTTTTGGCTTGTATTGTGTGTTTTCCATTGATGTATTGCAGCTGCCATAGCAGCCATTGGATTGTTGTGTTCAGTCTCCATTCATAATAAAATATTCCATTATTTTCTTCTATTCTAAGTGTATCTAGGATGCTTGCAATATGTTTGATGGAATGTCTTCAGTAGAATGAATGCAAAATATTTGTGGAAAAATAACATAATTGCACAGGAATTCTCATTTTTGGGTTTCCCCGTTTTGTGGTAGAAAGGACTTACGTGGCTTGTCAATTAAGAAAAAGGGAGTCAAATGGGGTCATTTAATGTCATTTAGTTATGGAAGGTTATGTGTTTAAAGTGACATTAAATAATTAACCACTTAAGCATTAAAAATGTATTTTTTATGTTTAATTAATAATTGAAAGAGAAATAAGGATTATATTTGATATAGTCAAAAAAGGGAAAATTCTAGAAGAGATGATTTAGTCCAAAAGGGGAAATTCTAGAAGGCATGGAGGAAGGATCTAGAAGAGGTTGGAAAAGTATAAAAGAAGGGTAACCCCTCACTTATCATTATGATTATGATTCGATATCTTATTGGAGTGCTCTTGTAGCAAGCATTTTCGTTGCGGTTTTGGGCAAAACCCTTCCACTATTGGTTTGGTTTTGGTGGTGTAATATGCACCCTAGCTAAATAAGGAGGAGGATCCATCCAGGATCTTCAATGGAGCTTCATCTTGGGTTTGTTTTTAGTCTTGGGTTGTAGTGAACTTCTTGGATGGGTTGTGGCACTTGGAGGGTTGGATCTCATAATGTTGAGGGGGGCATGACATGATTATGGGTTTTTGGCTTGTATTGTGTGTTTTCCATTAATGTATCGCAGCTGCCATAGCAGCCTTGGATCAATGTATTCAGATCTTCTTTCATAATAAAATACTACCTATTGTCTCTTTTATTTCTGGTGTATTTTTATTATAGGCAATATATTTGGCAAAAATATCTATTAGTAGAATGCATGCAAATTGTTTGTGAAAATTTGTCAACCAGATTAGAGCATCAAGAAAATGTATCGCACAGAAAGACAAAATATTCCAGCCCATTCTATTGGGGATATTACAATGGTATCAGAGTTGGTGATCTTGCCAGCTTATGATTGCATCAGAGCACTTTCCTTGGCTAGAGAAGGGAAAAAAAATTGAGGTCTTTTTGCAGAAAAAAACGGGGTTGCGCACTTTAGGCTCAGATCTGAAACCTTCAAAGCAAAATTTGTCAAAACAAATTGGGTATTTGAATTCCTCTCAGAAAAATACCCAATTTCAAAAAAAACATCGTCCGAAACAGATTCCTGGAACTAAAGTTATCATCATTTTAATTTCGGCAGTTTTTCAGGGTTTTTCCGAAAAAAGCCCCGCAATTTATTACAAAATAACTAGAGGAACATGGCACCATAAGCAATCAAGTGACTCCAGATAATAGGTAGATTTCAGCTTGGAGAGTGTTATTCCAGGTACATACATCAGGTTGAAAGGATTACATAAATGGCAGATTGTTACCTACTTTACTTCCTGCATTTCCAATAGAGGAGGTGAAGCCTATGGGGGAGGAGTTAAAGGTGAACCTTCTCTAGACACAAGAAAGAATAAAGCATAGCTAGAAGCAGTTTAAAGCTGCAATACAATCAAAGTCACAAAACAAGGAAAGATTGGGTAGATCTACAAAGGAAGTATCCAAGAGCCTCTAGGAGGAGTTTGGTTTAGAGGGTGGTAAATCAACAACCTCAGATCAGCATACAAAAGAGCATGAGGTAAGCACAAATCAATTACCAGGTGGAAGTCCTAAAGAAAATGAGACCATGTTCACAAGCTCTCTTCCACCATATGAGGATTTGGATCAAGAAGAATCACATATTGCACCTATGAGCTTTCAGGTTGAGGACAAAGTGGAAGAGCATGCAAAGGAGGAACCTCATTTAGATTTACAGGTACAGGAGGGGAGGCATGACTCAGAGACAGTTGACTCTATACATGCTGGGAAGTATGGAGGTTATGAGTTACCTCTTCTAGAGGGGCCATCAAAGGCTCCAGTGGTAGTAGTGGAAGCAATGAGTGGGCCCATGCTTCAAGGACCAAGGATACATCACTATGGGATCTCGGTTTAGTTGATATTAAGGGAGGGATTGATACAGTGGCACATGATGATACAGTGGGGTGCAGTGGTATACAGTAGTATACAGTGTTGTATGATGGCATGCAGTGGGATTTTGGGACATTTCCCCCGGGGAGACCTCCAGATAGAGACTTCAAACATATCATTGAGTTTGGTTCACTTAGGATCGATGAGTGGATGGACAAGCCTCATGGAGAGGTATATCCCTTAGAGATCGATCCTTGAGTGGGGCATCACGAGAGCAGGGACAGAGAGGAGGATACCTACAAGGTTGCTCTTAGACATTACCTTGAGTCCTTGGTCATACCGTTGGGGTTGACCAACACACTTGACACTTTCCAGTTTTGCAGTAAGTGGCAGTGGCATCTAGTGCCATCTTCTGAGACCAACAATATATTCAGCAGGACATGGAGAGTCCATCTGAATCAGTGGAAGGTGGCAGACAAGATTATAGCCATATCAGAATTCTTTTGGGCTATGTGATTGGAGCACAGGAGGAGATCCATATTGTATTGGATCAGTTTTCATAGATGTCAACCGACAGGTCGCACACATATAGTCCACGAGTCCACACTTAGAGAGGAGATTATGAGGGCTATGTGTGATTCACCTTTGGTAGGGCATTCTAGGTACTCGCATGAGTATAAGGCACCGCATGTGACATGGATATTTTCCAGGGAGGTGTTTAGACTCCACGGACTACTCAGGTACATGGATGGCGATCGAGATAGCAGATTTCCCGATGCAGTTTGGCAAGAGCCGATCAGAACAGTAGACACAGAGTTGATTCCTAGTACTAGGATTACACGAGATGAGGGCATACTAGGACTTGGCTCATTTTGACTCCAATGGTTACCAATATGGTGCATCAGCGGTTAGTAGGTATTAGGAGCGGTGGACTTCCTATTTGGTGGTGGGATCAGGGAATTCATCTAAGTGATGAATTGATTCAGATGATGGTAGACAGAGTCATGACAGTGATTGGTCTACTTGATTTTTGGGACATCAACAGAGGGGAGGTCGAGACTTACTCTATAGGGCAAGACAGACTTGAGGCTAGCCATGGACTTGCAAGCTTAGACTTCAGTGAGACACTTTCACATGAGAGGATTCAGGATGGTGGCTTAAGTCCCTTCAGGGAGATCAACTTAGGGTTCTAGGAGAGGAGGATGCACACTAGGGGCGATCCGATGATGATGATCAGAGTGGTGCAGCGTCAACATGGTGGTACCTTTCCAGGATTAGTTTGGGACCCTAGGATTACAGTGCTTGACAATTCAATTAATATTAGAGGAGAGCAACGGCTTTGACTTTTCAAAGTTTACTTTTGGGAGGCTTAGGAGTGGTTTCTTGAAGGAGTGGTCTTTTGTGGAGTTGACCACGTTTATGTAGGGTATGATTCCCTCGCTTATCAGGGGCACTCAAGTGGATTCTTGTATTGGCTCCTTACAGACCAATGTTATGAGTAGAGGGTGCTTCATGTCTTACAGAATAGTGTGGGATCCTAGTGACTTTACTATCTACGAGGTTCTTATGTTCACTCAGAGGGACTTTAAGCACAGTATGTTGGGATATTGTCTGAATGATACTTGGATGATTGCAACAAACAGAAGGTATTGGAGTATTGAGGTCTTTCCCTTTGATACTTGGAGACTTGGTGACCACATAGACTTCTCTATGATATCTGATCTTTTAGAGTGGTGATATATTGGATGGGAATGATCCTCGATAGTGGATGTGATCCTTTGTTGGTTGTGGAGCCTGATTATCTTCTTGATTCAGAGGTTTTTGTTTGCAGTCGTGTTTATACCCCATGAAGACTTTACACCCTAGAAGAATGTACACTCATCCACGAAGGGGAGTGCAAGGGGAGGTTACCCCCTTCTGCGGGATCCGAGGGGGATATCCCCCCGACTGGGGGGTCCGGGGGCAAGTGGACCCCCGGCGGGTGTTCAAGGGACAACGTTCCTTGATAGGGGTTCGGGGGCAAAGCCCCCGAAGAAAAAATTGTCTTGTAAATGTATATTGTAATTTCATTGTAAATCTGGACCGTTCATTATAAGGTCACAGATCTAACGGTAGAAGTTATGTTAGGGTTTTTTTGCCCTAGAAGGAAACCCTCTTTTATGAGGGAAATGTATTGCGGCTATGGAGCAAATATTGTATTCTGAGAGAGGAGACTGTGAGAGAAAGAAGAGGAAGTTACAGCGGGTTTACTGTAGGTTGTATCCTTTCATTTGCTAGATAATAATAAAGGAAGGACCTGGCAATTTCTCTGGTGGACGTAGCCCACACTGGGTGAACCACGTATATCTGTGTCTCTATTGTATTCTGTATCTTCCATGTTTTATTTCCGCATTTGTTTTATTTTATTGCTCTGTGATCCTGTTTTTCTAACAACTAGTATCAGAGCGAAAGGTAACTCGCAAGAAACGAGGGTTCCTGGTTCGAGTGGGAGCAATGGCAGAAGATGGAAAGTTTCGGGTCGAGAAATTTAACGGCCACAACTACCAGTTATGGAAGATGCAAATGGAAGATTATTTATATAAGAAGGCTCTATTCCTACCATTGGGCGGAATAGCAGAGAAGTCGACGGCTATGAAGGATGTACAATGGGAGATTCTTGACAAAAAGGCTCTAGGAACGATACGATTGAGCCTGGCAACGTCGGTGGCTTTCAATATTTCGAAAGAAAAGACAACGAATGATTTGATGGATGCATTGGCTATATTGTATGAAAAACCCTCATCGTCCAATAAGGTATTTCTAATGAAGAGATTATTTAATATGAAGATGTCAAAAGGTGGGTCTGTTGCAGATCATTTAAATGAATTTAATATGATTACTAATCAACTAAGTTCTGTAAAAGTAGACTTTGATGATGAGGCCAAGGCTCTTCTAATCTTGTGCTCATTGCTAGAAAGCTGGAACGGCTTGGTCATGATTGTAAGTAACTCTATCTCTGGTTCAAATACTTTAAAATTTGATGATGTTGTTGGTGTTATCCTTAGTGAGGAAATGCGACGGAAAAGCACAAGTGAGATATCAGGTAATGCGGGAATTCTAGGAAGCGCAGATCCAAATCCAGACTTGGAAAGATAGAGTGTTGGAATTGTGGGAAGAAAGGACATCTGAAGAAAGACTGCAGAGCTCCAAAGAAACAAAGAGATGGACAGCAGGAGAAAAATCAGGAAGCAAATGTAACAGGTGATGTGTTACAAGATGCTTTGATTCTTTTTGTAGATAATATTTCTGAGTCTTGGGTGGTAGATTCGAGGGCTTCATTTCATGCCACACCCCATAGGAAACATTTTCTAGATTATGTTCAAGGTGATTTTGGACAGGTTCATTTGGGTGATGATGCACCATGCAAAATTGTTGGAATGGGAAAGGTAAAAATAAAGCAAAACAATGGAAACCAATGGTTGTTGACAGAGGTAAGACATGTTCCAGATCTAAGGAAAAAACTAATTTCAACAGGACGATTGGCAAGTGAAGGTTGTATATCCATATTTACAGATAAAGTGTGTAAGGTCACCAAAAGATCATTAGTGATAGCAAAAGGAGAGAAGGTAGGTACATTTTATTTATGTACTGGTAATACTGGCTCTTCTATCTCTTTAGCTTCTACAGGAGTGGATACAGTACTGTGGCATCATAGGCTTGGACACATGAGTGAGAAGGGGATGCAGATACTTCACAAAAGAAATTTGTTGTCAAATCTTAATCAAATTGATTTGGACTTCTGTGAGCATTGTGTTTATGGAAAACAGAAGAGAGTCAAATTTCTCAGAGTCAGAAAAGAAAAGAAGAGTGAAAGGTTAGAGCTTGTGCATACAGATGTATGGGGACGAGCTTAGGTATCATCTCTTGGTTGCTCTTGTTATTATGTTACTTTTATTGATGATACAACTAGAAAAACTTGGGTTTATTGCATTCGACAAAAATTTGATGTTTTTGATACTTTTAAGAAATGGAAAGCTTTGGTTGAGAATGAAACAGGAAAAAGGTTGAAGTGTCTCATATCAGATAATGGAGGTGAATATTGCGGCAAGGAATTTGATGATTATTGTTCATACCATGGGATTCGTAGAGAAAAGACAGTTCCAAGAACACCACAAGAAAATGGTGTCAGAAAGGATGAACAGGGCAATCATGGAGCGTGCAAGGAGTATAAGATTGCATGTTGGTTTGCCCTTACAGTTATGGGCAAATGTTGTAGATACTATTGTTTACTTAATAAACAGAGGACCTTCAAGCTCTTTGGATGGTAGAATTCGAGAGGAGGCATGGA
>ML810755.1:54074-108957 GCA_009831015.1 Picea engelmannii | reverse complement strand
TTATATCTATGTGTTTAAGTTTAGATCTGTACATTCTGAGTTTAGATCTGAGTTTATGTTCATATGTGATCAGAAGTTGTTGCTATCCTTCTTAGTCCAACTTGCTATATGTCCTATCTCTGTTTGTGTAACAGATCTAATTGTTGTAAGCTTTGAAATTTGAAAAAGACTATTGTTTTGCATTTTCACCCTAAATCTAACAAAAACTCAACAAGAAATAATATATAAACCAGAACTGTGTGTTGATATTATGGTAGCTGCGGGAGGTATTAACCTCTACATGTAACCCTAACAAGACTAGAATATACCGGAAAGCAAGAGAAACCCTAAAACATTGGATAATAACCCTAGGAGACAAATCGGCTCAAGAGAATATTTATTATTTGAGTTATTAGCCTCCAGAAGTAGAAGTCGGCCCAGTTAGGTCACTTGGAGGACTATAAATAAGAGGGCGCTAGAGCTCATTTGTCACTCTTACTCTCACAACTGCATAAGACCAGTGGTGCGCAAGTTTGGAGAGGAGTTGCAGCGGCTGCAACTGGCATTTCGGTTTTGGCTTGGACTTTCTCTTTGGTTATGGTTTGGACTTTCTGCCTGGTATGCTAGCTCTGGAGAGGTACGCTACCTTGGTTGGCTATTGGTTCTAGGATTTGCTTCCGGAATTATTCTCTCTGTCAAGGTTAAGGTGCTCGGGGGTGGCCTTTGTGCCTATGGTTGGGTGACAATATTGTTATATTGTCTATGGTGAAACGAGCACACCTATTTTTCTAACAGGTTATGGGCCCACACTATCTTCAAACAGTCTAACCGCTAGAAGATAGATTGGGAGGATTTGCTCAGTTACAGTTGCAGTTGCAGTCAAAGTTTTGCTGCAACAACGAAACCCTAACCCTCTTGTTAAGGCACCTTAAGTGAAGAGCTGGACTTAATTCCTGGATAGCCTAGTGCACCCTAGCCTAGCGCACCTCCTGGTACTCTTAGCAAGCCAAGACGTCAAGTTTGAGTTTTTGGTCAAAGTCAAAGGTTGACCAAGTCAAAGCAGTCATGACTTATTCTATGAAGTGAAAAGAGACTTCTAACTTCAGAGCATGGAAGACAAGGATTGACCTCATCCTTGCCAAGAATAAAGTGTTGGATATCGTGAAAGGCAAGATCATGGAACCATAATTTGAAGCAAGAAAAGAAAAGGAACCTCAGAACATTGCAGTTATGGAGAAGTTCATGGACAATGACATCAGCACTATGAGTATCATAGTGGAGTCTGTAAAAGACCACTTATGTTTCCGGATACACTATGAGTATCATAGTTGATCATTTTTTAAGTCCTGTTAGGTAATTAGTCATTCTTGATTCATTGAATTGGCAAATGCATACTTGCATCCACTTATCTTGAACAAAGTATTTGCATTATCATGCCACTGTCGTTAATATATATATATATATAGAGAGAGAGAGAGAGAGAGAGAGAGAGAGAGAGAGCCCCAAGGGTTAGCTTGATTGATATATGCTTTTGTCACAAGTCCACAAAGGTCTTGGGATCAAACTTCATCAGATCCTTAAGGGTTACCGGCACTTATGTGGTCAATCTGCCTTCCATCTCGAAATTCTAAAAGGAATAGCAGGGAAGCCCAGCAAGGGCTACCCCTCATTCTTCACTTAAGTGTGGGGAGGTGGGGTGGGACTATTTCCTCCGAAATATATTTATGTGAGTGAGAGAAATAAAAGTTATCCAAAGCTGCTGCTTTTTACGGTTTTAGAGCGCCTTGAGGCGTTTTGGGGACTGCCAAATAAATCCATGACCTCAAAAGACAATTAAAAAAATGCACTAGATCAAATACAAATCATTTACCAGGAAACTGAGAGTTTGGACAACCCATATCAAGGTCCCCCAAACATGATGCCTATTCAATCACTGTAAAACACATTCTTCGAATAGTTGATATAACAACGTAAAAGATTAGGGTAGTGAAAAATAACACAGAAAGCGGGAGAGAAAAAACCTCTAAAGCATGCTTGTATCGATAAAACTTTCGGAGTTCCTTGACCATCCGTTTTATTTCCGCCTTCTTGACTCGCCTGCCTTCCCTAATCCACCCTTCCAAAACTTCCACCGCACTGCAGTTTGTATCGCCCAGCCGAGAAATCCTCTTATACAAACCATCTGGCAAGCCCTGAGAAGACTGCTCTTCTTCCTCCTCCTCCTCGCCTGTTTTCTCACTCGGCACGGCCTCCGTGGAAACTGCTCTGAAAACCCCTACTTTACAAACCCTGCTCGCTTCGTGCAGACTATTCCCACCTGAAAACATCCTATTCGAATAAATTTCCCGAAATCCTAAGCTGTCAAACAAAGGGATCTTGAGATAGCCATCGAAGCAGGAATGCTGTATGGGTTTCCCGCCAATCAGTGCACGTAACCTAGGGTTTGAAGAACGGACAAGCCTGCGTGTAAATGAAGAGATAGATACACAAGAATTTAAGTTAGTGAAAATACTGTGATCAAATCAGTGCGAGTTTTAAGAGCTAAAAAGAAGTCATCCTTACCGTTTGGTAATGGCCCAGATAAAAAGCGACCTCATCGAATTGTGAAGCGTATAGAGAACCTTTAGCTGAGCAGCTCCGACAGCCCGGCTGCGAAACCTTAATGCGAGAGAGTTCGCTACAAATACACACAGAATTGACAGGTTTTATATGTTTACGTCAATGCTTCGTGCATTACAGGATGTGAAATGCTACAGCGAGACAGAATTGTGAAGCTTTGTACCGAAACGAAAGGTTTGAAATGACCCATAGAAATTTAATTGTACAGAAGACTCGATAGGTCGTCCAACGGTTTAGGGTTTATTAACCCTTGCCATGGCACGATGTCCTTTTCTATTTGGAATGTGACTTTGCATTATTTTACAACTTTAAATGTAGAGTGGTTGATAGGTTTTTATGGTTAGGGTTTATTAGTCCTTGTGAAGGGAGGGATAGGGATTGTTGTGTATGTGTTATATTCTTTGCACGACTAGCTCCAGTGTTTGCTACTTTGCGTCAAGCGCGCAGGGTGCTAGGTCCCCATTTGGGGTTGCAGGGGGACGTCCTCTTTGGGGGATTCGGGGGCAGGGCTCCCGAGTAAAAAAAATTGCCTTGGGAAATGTGTTCCATTTTTTCTTGATTTTTGTGTCCATTGTTGGCCGGTTTTCAGCACATGGTTTTTGTCAATAGTTTTATATTTTTGGTTAAGGAATTAGGGTCGTTGACTAATTCAAGTCATTGGGTTAGGGTTTTGGATACAGTTGGCTCATATATGTATATTGTATTGTAACAAATGTATCACTATGAATGAATATAGAATGTGTTGGTTTTCTCGGTTTGGGTTTCCAGGAAAAATCTTTGTGTAATGTGTGTATTTACCATTGTATATTTTCTATTCTTTTATTGAAAATATGTTTGGAGTAAAATATTGTACAAGGTTAAAATCTACATTTGGTATCAGAGCTTTGTTGGTTTCAAGGGGATGTCTTTGTGGTCAAGGGTTTGGCTCGAGACTGTAATAAGCCTTGTTACAGTGGGAGATATGTGGTATTGATTTTTCAGGTGAAAAGAAATGACGAGCACTTCGAAAACGGAGATCGAGAAGTTTAATGGGCAAAGTTTTGAGTTGTGGAAGCTCGAGATGGAAGATCTGTTGGTGAACAGAGATCAGTGGATCGTGGTGGATCCAAGTACTACACCTACAGGAACTTTAGCATATGACTGGAAAAAGTTGGATCGAAAGGCGAAGAGCACAATCCGACTGCGTCTCTCAGATTTAGTATTACTAAATGTGTCAGAGGAAGCTACAACCAAATATTTATGGGATAAGTTGGGGAAGTTGTATCAGTGTAAGTCCTTAGTAAATAAATTGTTCATGAGAAAGAAATTGTATAACCTGAGGATGAGGGATGGAAACTCGATGGCAGAGCATTTGAACGCCTTGAATACTGTGGTAAGTCAGTTAGTATTTGTTGAGATTAAAATTTCAGAGGAAGATAAGTGTATCAGTTTAATGTGCTCTTTATCAGACTCATGGGATAGTCTAGTTGTGGCCATAGGTAGTAATACAATTGCCTTGAAGTTTGATGAAGTGATCTCATCCTTATTGTCGCAGGAGATGAGATGGAAGAATATGGAAGGACATAGCACAAATGCATTATTTGCAAGAGGACACTACCAGGAAAGAAATAGATCTAAGTCCTCAAGTGGGAGATCTAAGTCTAAGGGAAGATCTAAGTCTCTCGGAAAGTTTGTAAAGGTATGTTGGAGATGTGGAAAAGAAGGGCACTACAAGAAGCAATGTAGATCCAAAGTTGAGAAAAAAAAGGGATCTGAAGAATCTCTTTCTACAGAAGAAAAGACCTCCAAGGAAGGAGGGGATGTGTACTTGGCTTCTTGAAGCACACATGCAGATCATGAGGCATGGTTGGTTGACTCGGATGTATCATTTCATATGACTCCCCACAAGGAGTGGTTTTGTGAATATGAAAGGTATGATTGAGGTAATGTTTTCTTTGGTGATGACTCGACAACCATAATCATAGGTCGAGGAAAAGTCAAGTTGAGGCTCATAGATGGAAGGACTAGAACACTACCTGGTGTTCTGCACATCCCAGGATTGGCTAGAAATTTGATTTTTGTAAACAAAATGGACGATGCAAGGGTAAAAATAATAATTGAAACGAAAACCTTAGGATGGTTCGAGGAGCAATGGTGTTGCTTAAAGGAGTTCGGTTTGGAACTCTGTATAAGCTGCAAGGAATCACTATTATTGATGGATGTAATAGTTTCATTGTTCTTGATATTGGAGTTGAAGAAGAAAGAACTCCTATAGTATTTGGAGACAAAGTTATGATGTGGCATCAAAGACTAGAGCATTTCAGAGAGAAGAGTCTTCGACTACTACACGATAAATGTATGGTTGAAGGTATGTCTAACTGCTCTCTGGATTTTGATTTATGTGAACATTGTGTATATGGGAAGTAGAATCGAGTAAGATTCCCCTCTGGTGCAACAAGGGCAAAAGGAATTTTACAGCTAGTTCACTGTGATGTGTTTGGACCTGTGTCGGTTCCATCATTGGGAAAATCTATGTACTATGTCTCATTTATATATGACTTCTTGAGGAATACTTGGATATATTTCATGAGGAAGAAATTTGAAGTCTTTGACAGGTTTAAAGAGCTTAAGGCTCTTGTTGAGAATCAAACAGATAAAAGAATTAAGGTGTTGAGGACAGATAATGGCAAAGTGTTTTGCGGGAATGACTTTGAAGATTTTTGTAAGAAGTGTGGTATAATAAGGCAAAAGACTACTCCATATACACCTCAGCAAAATGGAGTTGCAGAAAGGATAAACATGAGGTTGATGGAAAAATCAAGGTGCATGCTCAGTGGTGTCGGATTAGGGCAAGAATTATGGGCAGAGGCAGTGGGTATTGCATGTTACCTGGTCAACAGATCACCCTCATTAGCGTTGGATGACAAGACTCCACAAGAGCGGTGGACTGGTAAGAAACCTTCTCTCACACATCTCAAGGTATTTGGTTGTGAGACCTATGTTCATGTTCCAAAGGAAAATATGAGTAAGGTAGATAAGAAGGTTGAAAAGTGTATATTTATTGGGTATAAAGATGGTCTTAAAGGTTATAAGCCTTGGAACTCATAAAATAAGAAAGTTGTGTATAGTCGAGATGTGGTATTTAGAGAAATGAAGGATGTTGTTAAACAAGAAGTCCTACCAAATAAGGAAGAACCAGAGAAAATAGAGTTTGATTTAAAGGATGATGAATCAGACTCTATAGAAGAACACGAATCAGAAGAAAAATATCTACATACTGATTGAGGAGATCGGTTCGAGAAAGAAGGCTACCAGAAAGGTATACTCCATCTGATTTCTGTTCAAATTTTGCTTTGTCTATTACTGATGACGATCCTAGAACTGTCACAGAGGCAGTGGATTCAGAGGATGGAAATCTCTAGAAAAAGGCCATGGATGAACAAATGGCAGCCTTGGATAAGAATGAGGCTTGGGATCTGGTGGATTTGTCGACTAAAAAAAAACCCATTGGCAGCAAATGGGTATTTAAAAAGAAGTTGAATGAAGAAGGAAAAGTGGAGAAATACAAAGCTCGGTTAGTAACAAAGGGTTATTCTCAGGTTGAGGGAATTGATTTTGGTGAGGTTTTTTCTCCTATTGCCAAGTTAACTTCTATAAGATTTAAGTTATATGTTGTTGTTGCATTTGATTTTGAAGTAGAACAGATGGATGTGAAGACAACATTCCTACATGGGGATCTTGAAAAAAAAAATTGTATGAAGCAGCCAGAAGGCTTTGTTGTGAAGGGAAAGAAGGAGTTGGTATGCAAGTCAAAAAAGTCCATGTATGGTTTAAAACAATCACCAAGGATGTGGTATCAAAAATTTGATACTTATATGTTGGGACTTGGCTTCACAAGAAGCAAAGAGGATCATTATGTGTATTTTAAATTAATTGGTGATCATTTGATTTATTTGGTATTGTATGTGGATGACATGTTGTTCATAGGAAGCAACAAGGAGATTATCCAGGATGTGAAAACTCAGTTGTCCTCTAAATTTGACATGAAGGATCTCGGTGCTTCAAATTTCATTTTGAACATGGAAATTAAAAGAGATCGGAAAAAGATGAAACTCTAGTTAAATCAGAGAAAATATGTCAAGACAATATTGCAGAGGTTTAATATGCAGGAATGTAAACCAGTCAAGGTCCTTATTCCTATTGGTGTAAAGTTATCTACGGATCAGTGTCCCAAGACACAGGAAGAGGAGGAGGACATGTCTCGTGTTCCATATGGGAGTGCAGTTGGCAGTTTGATGTATGCAATGGTCTGTATTAGACCAGGCATTGCACATGCAGTGAGAGTTTTGAGCAGATATATATCAAAACTAGGCAAGGATCATCAGACAACAGTAAAAAGGGTTTTCAGGTATTTGTGTGGCACTGCTACCTATGGATTGTGCTACCAAGGAAGACCGGGATTGGAAAGAGTGTTGGACATACATGGCTTTGTGGATGTAGATTGGGTTGGAGATCTAGATCGTAGGACACTTTGAAGAATGTTGCAGACTAGGCTGTTGAAGGTGGACACTTTGAAGAATGTTGTGGATTCATTAAAAAAATCTGTGAGCACCGATAATTTCTCTTGGCGTAGAGGATCCATGGGCATTGTTGCCCTGGATTGTTGACTATGTAACCTTGTAACCCCCTGTATGCAAAGAAAACAACACGTGGAAGAATGTCGGGTATGTGTTATATACTTTGCACGACTAGCTCTAGTGTCTGCTACGTTGCATCGGGTGCGCATGGGGGGTTTGAGGGGGGGCACTACACCCCCTCTTCGAGGGTTCGGGCTGAAAAATTTTCTTGCCTAAGGAAACATGTCACATTTTGCCTCGATTTTCGTGTCCATTGTTGGGCGATTTTTCGACACATGGTTTTTGTCGATGGTTTTCTATTTCCGATTAAGGAATTAGGGTTGTTGACTAATCCAGGTCATTGGGTTAGGGTTTTGGATGTTGTTGGCTCCTATATGTATATTGTATTGTAAACAATGTATCACTATGAATGAATATAGAATATGTTGGTTTTCCCGGTTTGGGTTTTTAGGGGAAAAATCTATGTGTAATGTGTGTATTTGTCATTGTATCTTTTATGTTCTTTTATTGAAAATATGGGTGTAGTAAAATATTGTACAAGGTTAAAATCTATAGGGATGTTGTAAGGCTTCGGGAGTCCAACCCAAGCATGTGCTCCTCCATTGCAGACCAAGACAGACGATTTGTGCAGGTAAAGTGCTAGGTTTGAACGAAGAGACAAAAGTCACAATGTATGGGGAAGTTGGGGTTCCTTGGGCGCGCGTCGTGCCAAGGAACAACTTCTCCCAAAGGATGCTTACGACAGAAGTTAAGTTGTGGACTTGACGAAATGTGGGCAGAAGGTGGGTGCTCCACCGAAGGCAATGGGCACCCCACCAAAACGAAAGACGTTGATTGGGTGCTTCGACAGGCACGACATCGATCTAACTGGACGAAAGGCAAACTCAATATTGGGTGAGCTCAGTCACCTTAGGTGCCCGACGCACCAAGGGGAGCGACCAAGGAGATGTACGATGGACGCTTAGCTAAGCGATGGGTTGAACAATCGGTCAAGGCATGACTTGGGTGCCCAAACGAAAGCACGATTCGACTAGGTGGAAAAGGGCGCGCTTAGGTGGAGTCGAACAACTCACCCAAGAGACACACGCCCCTAAAGAAAAAGTCGGCCCAAGAAAAAAGTGGACAAGTTGTGAAAGGTTTCATCCACTCCAAGGCAAAGAGACGCACTGATTGGGAGAGTTGGGTGCCTACTTATAGCCAAGGGAGAGACCAAACGAAAATCATCCAAGGAAGCATGGAGAGAAAGATGTGATCTAAATTTCGATCAAGGCAATCGTGATTACAGGTCACGTGGTCTAAGACAAGGGCAAGGAGCATCTCGAGGATGAAGAATGAAAGTGAAGAGTTTGGTGAGCTTTATGTTTGTTGTGACGAAGAAGGTTGCAAGGCGATGGAATGAAGTTTGTTGCATTCTGCACAGGTTCTTGTGAAGGCTTGAGTGAAAGCTCCTTCTAATTGTATCTTCAATGTGGCACGAGTTTAAGACTCGACACACCTCTTCTTTTGTAATAAGATTTTCGGTGTTAGTTTGGTTTGGCCACCCACTTGCATTTCGTTGTTACTATGTATGGATGTTATTTACTTGTTGAGTTGTCTAAGTATAAGAAACAAACAAAATTGTTAAGTAATAAATGAAACGAAGAGTAAGGCGTAGTCTGGGCCAAGTAAATTGGTGTGACCTTGCCATCGAGTTGAACAATTGTGGTGCTACAAGTCATTGGAGAACGTTGGATGATTCTACCATCCAACCAAGGTTTCTCTAGTGGCTTGATAGGTGGTATAAGAGTAGAAATTGAAGATAAATGGATTTGTCGCAGATCTTGAGCTTGTAGCTGGGCATAGCTTTGAGAATGTCTGATCGTGAACTGTGGGGACTGAAGACTAGGGTGACTTGGTTGAAGGAGTTAGACAGGGTCATCGCAGGTTTGGACAGTAAAAGGAAACGCCTTGCAGATTGTCAAGTTGTGAAGAAGAGTTTATCGATTAAGGAAGTTATTGACTCGTCTTAGGTAGAAGACAAGCTACGTGTGAAAAGAGTGACAAGCACATGACGGAGGTGGTGACCGACAACAGAACAAAGTCGAACCTTGATGAAGAGTTGCAGATGAGCATGGAAGCAACCAACAAAAGATTAGGGAAGAATAGGTCGATCAATTCATGGTGGGATTCATGGGATGAAAGACAAAAGACTCTCTCAGTGGACAAAGATTGCCAAGTCTCGGAGTTAGACTTGCCCAAGGAGAGGGAATCCATGTTCACCATCACTATCATCATGGAACAACCGAATTTGTTTGAAGGCATCAGTTGTATCATTTGTGAAGTTTGGTTAGGACACAATTTTGTTAAGTATTGTTCGACGATGAAGCAAACCAATGCATGGCAGAAATCATGCAATGAAGAGGCCATACATGGAACTGAATCATTGAACTCAACAAGGGTGGAGTCACTCACGAAGGAGGACGCCCAACCCAGAGGTGAAGTCGCAACAAAGAAGCAAGCTGAACTACTTGACCGCAGAGGTAAGCCAATTCATTGTTTCTTATGCAACCTTAACCATTTCATAATGAATTTCCCATTGAAGGAACAGTGGGAATGGATGGATGAAAACCAAGTGGAGCCTGCAAGAAAGGAGCTCACATCCTTGGGAGACGTAATCCAACCAAAACTAGAACCGTCAAAGTCAATGGTGGAAGGGTTAGAGGAGTTGACGAAGCTTTTAGATGAGTTCAAGGCAAGGGATCGTGGACAACGATAGTAAGACAAAGAAGCCAGACTTTGTTTCATGGATGCAATAGTGAGTGGGGTGAAGGTGGCAACATTGGTGGACACTACAACAACTCATAGTTTCATAAGTGAACGGATTGCTACATCGCCCCATTATAAGTATGAGGGAAATATGATTGCATTCAAGGTGTTCAACTTAGTAGTGAATCCATCCAATGACAAGAGTGGTTCATTCTGCACCATTGAGAGTTAGGAGTTGGTTTGGCACTTGGGATGTGATGGTGGCTCTATTGGATGATCATGTGATGATCTTGGGGTAGGATTTTCTCAAGTATGCCAAGGTAGTTCTTGTGCCACATGAGGGTTGCTTGGTGTTCTTGGATGAAGCCAAAATTCCAGGTGTGCCCATCACAATGAAGAGTAAGCTTGGATGGAAGCCCAAGAGCACTACAATAAGTTAGATATAGGGAGTCTACAGAAGTGTGGATAGACCTTGTGACGTGGTGTAGCAGCAAAATATGACTTCGACCATAGTTTCTTTGAGCGTTGTGAATGAAGAAAAACAAAGTAAACGAAGGTTGACAACATTGGAGATTTCAGTAAAGTTTGTTTTGGAGAAGACAGATTGGTTGCAGAGCCTGCAAGACCATAAGCAAGTTAAGGAGGATGAGTTGAAGTTGTTTGTCACAACACTTGCGGAAGTCATCACATGAGAAACACAACCTGAATCACCATGCTTTTAGTAGGTTTCAGTAGGTTTGCGATGAAATTAAGGAGGATTGGTTAGACGACTCACTTGCACCAAAATCTTTAAGTGTTGCGACAAAGGAGGGTACGAAGGAACTCGCTCAGCCAGACTTGGAGGATGTAGATGAAGTGGGAAGAGAAGACCAAGACCCCACAACGATCATAAACTATTGTAGACGAGAGATGGGTATCTATGACTTTGAGCTTGATGTAGGACGACTTGAGAAGTTGGGTTGCTCACAAAAGGAAGTGAGACTAGTCTTGAGGTACTTGCGCACGTAACATAGATCAGACAGATCGTTCACCTGGAGCCTTGGTGGTGGCTTTCGAGAATATTTAGTCTATTGAGCAACTTGAGGATGGGTGCCCTGCCAAGGAAGTAGGCAGTGCGACCCTGGTGCCTTGGTGAAAAGGTGCCATAACATAAGTTGAATAAACAAAGACTTGGTAGATTTTTGGCGAAGGAGAGAACTTTTCCTTGAGCTTGATGAGTTGGATAGAGAGACACAAGTTGTGGATAGAAACGAATTTGAGGACGTGGGGATGTGCATACTCATTGATTGGACGTGATAACCAGATTGATCACCCAACTAGTTTGAGACATGGGAGCTAGCTATGTACAAAAGTGTGGACTTGGGCTGGAGTATGGAGGCAATGAAAGTCATGAAGAGTTCAACAATTAGGAAATTTGGTAGTCATCACAGTAGGAAGCAATGACATGGAGCATTGAGGACAGAGTTGCAGCTTTGGCCAAATCAGTGTGAAATGTGAGGTGCGGTTGTGGATGACATTTTGGTGCATGGGTCGATGCAATGAAATTGGGACGAAGACATTCATTTTGCAGGCGAAGATGTCATACTAACTTTGGGCAGAGATTGTGCACAAGACAATGATATGACGAAGGGAAACTTGGGGTTTCCATCGCAAGGAAACTTCGGGTTTCCACTTGACAAAAATTTAGGGTTTCCATTTTGACACAAAACTTGGGGTTTCCAGCAGTAGTTGTGATGGAGGCATAAGTTCGGGCAGAGATGAAGATCGCAGATTTTGGAGGTGTTGCTGGGATGGAGAGGACTTGGAGTGGGGGAGGATGTAAGGTTTGGGGAGTCCAACTCAAGCACTCTCTCCTCCACTGCAGACCAAGACAAATGATTTGGGCAAGAAAAGCGCTCGGTTCAAACAAAGAGACAATAGTCATAGTATATAGGGAAGTTAGGGTTCCTTAGGTGCACATAATTCCAAGGAACGACTTCTCCCAAAGGATGCTTACCACATAAGTTAAGTTGTGGAGTTGATGAAACATGGGYAGAAGGTGGGCACTCAATTGAAGGCAATGGACACCCCACCAAAATGAAGGACGTCAATTGGGCACTTTGGCAGGCAAGACGTTGGTCCAACCAGACGAAAGGCAAACTCAAGATTAGACGAGCTTGCTCACCTTGGTGCCTGACATGCCAAGAGGAGCGACCAAGGAGACATGCGATGAACACTTAGCCAAGCGGTGGGTTGAATCGACTGACTCACCCAAGGGATGTGCACCCCTTAGGAAAAAGTCGGCCTAAGAGAAAAGTGGAGAAGTTGTGAAAGGCTGCGTCTGCTCCAAGGAAAAGAGACGCACCAGTTGGGATAGTTGGGAACCTACTTATAACAAAGGGAGAGACCAAACCAAAACCATCCAAAGAAGCATGGAGAGAAAGATGTGATTTGAATTTCGACCAAGGCAATTGTTATTATAGGTCACATGGTCTGAGGCAAGGGAAAGGAGCATCTTAGGGATGACACATGAAGGTGAAGAGTTTGGTTAGCTTTATGTCTGCAGTGATGAAGAAGGTTGCAAAGCAATGGAATGAAGTCTATTGCATTTCTCACAGGTTCTTATGAAGGCTTGAGCGAAATCTCCTTGTAACTATATCTTTGGTGTGGCATGAGTTTAAGACTAGACTGACTTATGCTTTTGTAATAAGATTTTGGGTGTTAGGTCAGTTTGGCCACCCACTTGCATTTCATTGTTACTGTGTATGGATGTTCTTTACTTGTTTAATTGTCTAAGTATAAGAAACAAACATAATTGTTGAGTAACAAACAAAACGAAGAGTAAGACATAGTTCGAGCCAAGTAAACTGGTGTGGATTTGTTGTTGAGTTGAACAACTACAGTGTTGTAAGTCGTTGGGGAACGTTGGATGATTCCGCCATCCAACCAAAGGTTCTCCAGTGGCTTGACATATATGCTTCGACCTGAATATGTTTCACATTAATTCATTAAAATACTGTCAAATTATTAGGTGAATATGTGTTTCCTTATGGAAAAGACTCTCCTCCATATTCATATACACTACAAATCATAAGTGGCATGTGTTATGTCTATATCACTAATCATACACTATTATGTGTATTATTGTCCTCAAAACACAATAATGATAGGAATGGGTTTTATCTTCAACCCTATGCCTTTGACACCTCCACTAGCTCTTTGTCTTAGTTAGGTTCAGATTATCATTCCCAACCTAACTCATGCCTCTTTACTTTTCAGCTCCTCATCCACACCAACAATAACACCCTTCTTGGGACCCTCACCATTTGGATCTTCAACGCAATCAAGTTCATCCATAACAATTTCAAGAAGGTGAGTGGTATCTTTGATGTTGTATTTTGTGTTACCATGTCTCATAATTTTAAGACAAAAGGCTTATATAAGTCCATTGCTAAGGTATTAGATTGGATTTGAAATTTGATGAAAGATTTAACAATGATAAGCGAAAGATATCAGTGTGTACATCTGTTGAAAAGAAGAGATTTATTCTCATACTAATTGAAATGTGGATTCCAATTTATTTTGATGAAGTAGGCATCAAATGTGATAATGATATAGAGAGCAAAGTCTTGATCTCCACTCACATTGCATAAATGATTATAGAAACAAGGGCAAATGATTGCTCCTTGACGATACAACACCAATCTATAACAATTATGAATTATCACCACTCCTTACATCATGATTTATCATTGTTGGGTGATTAACAATTTCTATGTTGATGTATTTATACTAAGGAAACAATTAGCATTTGGCAGCATAATCCTAATATTGTTGTGAGCTTGTAAGCATATTCTCAAGGAAATTGTGGATAACCTACAAAAGACATAAATTCAACCCAATCAAGATTATCACCTTATGTCATTTTGGGACCTACAAAGGAAACACAAATTTGTTTCACCAACATTTAAGTAAAAAAAATTGTCAATCACGTAATAAATCAAGCTATCACTTCTCAAGGTTCGAAGGTTCCACTTATACACCAATTAAAACTAATAGTTGATGATGGGTTACATAACAAATCAACTTTAGATGATTGTTAAAGTTTTTTCTTCATTGGCAAAAATGGAAAATGATCCTTATTTATTTTTATTTGATGTAATTTTTTTTATTTAACTTTATAATGAATATTTATTTTTAAAAATTAATAAAAAATAATAATTTTAAATAATTATATTATTAAAATAATGTGAAAACATATCTTTTCAAAAAAGCAATCCCAATATAAACATTTATAACTTTACCTTCATATTTTATCATTAAAAAACCAACTCTCACACCTTTTTTTCTTAAAAAAATGCATTTTATATTATATGGAAATATAAACTTTGATTATTTTACAATAAAACCCTGCAGCTCTGTGGGCTAAAACCATAACAGACCTTTCAATCCAGCAACACAAGTGACCCCGACTCTTTACAAAACAAAATTAGTCATTGCCATGGATGAAACACATCAAAGGTTGTGTCCATGATCATTGCAACAATCGAGCTCTTCCTTGATCATCACAGGAGTCAAAATCTTCCTACCTCCATAACTATATGAAATAAAACAAAGAAGAAAACATTCGTTCACACCGGCGTCCGAATAAAAAAAAGTACAGACAATAACACTAGAAAAATCTAGTAAAGATCAAGGGATATGTGTGGTCCTTCATGCTCCTCAATGCACTGGTAGAAGGTGAGTTTTCTTGGGTCTATGGTGAGAGCTTACTTTGACAGGCAATCCACCACTTGATTTTCCTCTCTGTATACATGATCAAATGAAATCTTTTGGAAGGAGCCGATCAGAGCCATGATTTTTTCCTTCCAACAATCGAGAGAGATGACCTGAAGGCATCCTTTCCCGCGCAACCATTCTATAATGATCTTGAAGTCTCCCAAAATATGAATCGATGGTAAGGATAGCCGAGATGCCAGAGTAAGTGTCGCCCATGAACCCAACAACTTCGCTCTGGTGTTTGCTTCATAATTCCTCAAATTTTCAATAAAACAAGCGATAACAAGATTTTCATACTTGATATTTCCAAATCTAGTCGTTCAACGAAAAAAAACATTACCAAACATATTTAGGGTGGGAAACGTGCTTGGCCTATTTTGAGTGCACATAACAATATCTATGTAAAATTGAAATCCTAAATGGTTAAAGTTTGTTAATTAAAAACTGTGACATGTAACGAGAAGTAAAAAAATTCTTCTCACCTACCAGAAAATTGGAAAGAAAAGTAAAAAAATGAATAGAGTAAAAAAAAAATAGATAGATAAAATGAATAAGATAAAAGGAAACATGGCTATATGCTTAAATGATTTAGATGATGAATTAAGTTGGTCCATAAACAAGTCTTTGAGGTTTCTCGCAACGAAGCTTGGCTATGAGACAAAAATCAACAAGGACTTGGAAGTAGAGCGATTGTGGTGGTGGAAAGTGATGTGAAAGCTAGTATGTCCACTAAAATAAAATAAAAAATCATTTGAGTGGCTTTGGAAAATAAGATCTCAACATGGGTGAATGGACAAAAAAGGAATGGGATTGGACCTGTTTGGTGTTAGATGTGTAAGAATGCAAGCGAGACTATGGATCATCTATTTGTATCTTGTTCCTTCTCCAAAGTTGTTTGGAAGGAGATGATAAGTAATTATAATTTGCAAAATCAGTGGGATAAACCAACTCTATTGGAGTGCTTGGAATCTTGGATTACAGATAGGTTTGTTTCTTCTTATAAAGCTCTACCTTGCTATGTAATTTGGAGAATTTGGCTATCTAGAAACAACTTGATTTTTTAAGACAAGGAGGCCCACCTAGGATGACTTTGTCATCAATTTAGAGTCTCATTTGGTGAAGGCAGGAAGCCTTCAAAACACTTTGTCCCAAAAAATCTGCAAGAGCCCAATATTGACTTCATGAGGCCTTGAGGATTTTTTGATGGAGCTCGCCAAGGCACTCATGGAATTTGTAGAGCATGGGCTATTCTCTATCTGAATAATGCTCATAATTTTTCTTTAAATATGAAGTTGGTAGGGGCACCAATAATAGAGCAGATATCTATGCTCTTTGGATCTTCCTCAAGGTTGTTGTTGACAAACATGTAAGAAAGATTCAGGTCCTTGGGGATTCTAAACTAGTGATGGATTGGGCAAATGACAAAGTACAAATTACAAATATGGTTATGGGGCCTATTCTATAAAAGATTTTGGAGATCAAATCACTCTTTGAGGAGGTCTCCCTTGCTCATATATTCAAAGAAATTAATCATAAAGTTGATCATCTATCAAAGGAAGCACTTACCTTGGAAGAAGGAATTTTGTTTCTTCAAGAAGTCAAGGATCACATTCCCTTTAATGCTACCAATTTATCTCTCTTTTGATTTGGCTTTACATGTTCTTGTCTTCACAAGTTGTCTTGTTTGGAGCTTAGTTAGTACCTTCTTTAAATTGATTATAGGTATGTTAAGTATGGGAAATAACTTTTTGAAACCCTATTTTGAAATAATACAGAAAATAAGAATGTATATTTCTTGGTACATAAAGAGGTTAGTTTGTTTAGGTGGACATTGAAAACCTCTGGTCGATCTTTCTTTTTCTTTTTAATGGAGTCAAAAGGCTAGTATATGTGTATTTGATTTCACCATTGAAATATCAATACAAAGATCTTTTTTCTTGGGAAAAAGAGAAGATAAAAGGAAACATGGGTTTTGTAAGTGTAATAATTAATTTAGGCGTTGTCTAACTATCCTACAAAATGGTTTTTTTTGTCAGAATGCGGTGATATAAATTTGCTCGAAATCACTATTTTTTGTTGTTTAAAATCCATTTATGAATGCAGAAACGGATTTGGCATGCTAAAAAACCTTTGGGGCACTCGAATTATACAGAAATAATCACTCAAATTTGTGGATCTAACAAATTCTTGTCGGATTTTGGACAAATGTCCCCAGAAAAAATAGCTGAAAAATAGCCATTCCGTAGAACATTTAGACTACGACATTAATTTACATAGATAAGAAGAGATGGATACTTTGCTAAATATTTATTAATATTGAAGTTAAAAACAAATAAAGTGATAAAATGAATAATATAAAAAGGAATATGTTTTTTGTAAGTGTTATGATTTTTTTACATAAATAATAATTGGTTAAATGTTTATTAATATTTTTAAATATAATTTAGTTTAAATGGATTTAATATTTTTGATATAATTTATTTTTTAATATGAATTTAACTATATTTAAATTTAATATATATGTAGAAAAAACTCGAATCGGGTGACAGGGACGAGTTCCAACAACGGGATCGCTCCTCGAGGAGCGACACCACATAACACCCATGATCTCTTATAATCACTCACCTAGGAAGCCTCCCATCCCACCACTCATGCACAATTATACAACATTTAGCTATGGCTCAACGATGTCCTTTCGGTCCAATCTAATCTTCGCTTATGTCCTTCCCACACTCCAACTCCCCTGAGCTTATTCATTCACAGTAATGGTTTTTATGACCGTGATTATGGATCCTCATCGGTGTTGTACCCCCCCTTCTCACCCGGATGACTCATTTCTCAACGTTCCTTTGTGGGTTTTTTATTTGTCTTGGTCCTCTACTCACACTCCACTGCTCTCAACTACGCTCTTGTCTCCTATAGACCCTTTAGTTCTCACCTTGCTTCATCTTCTCTGTAATCACTCCCTTTCTTTTGCACCCATGGGTTAAATTAGTTCCTCCCATGCTTCAGGGGCAGTCGTCATCGTTCTTTTGGTTCCCGTCTCATATCTTACCACGCCCACACTCCACCTAAGATTCAAGCAGAAATTGATTTGGCGAAGGTAGATGTCAAAGTCCTTAGGCACTTTGTCTCCAATGAAGAAGTCACACATAACACTCATTCTTGGGTTCCTAACATTGGTTCTACGAATGCCAACAAGTTATAGTATATGAAGACCATTGATCTTTATTTGCATATTAAGATGCTAATGGGAAAAGTTCTTGTTAAGAGGCACAAATCTCACTAGGAAATTATTTTACAATTGGATGATGTGCAATTACAGAGAAATCTAGTGGACCACAAAATCAATTCGACGACAGAGAAGCTAGCTGGAATGGACCTAACCGAGCTGGATTTTCCTCAACCCAGGAATCCTGTGGCTGATGACCACCCTCCTTTGGCCTAATTCTCTCACGTTTTTCAATTTTGTATTTTTTTTTTCTCAATTTCTAAGACTTGGGAGCTTTTGCCCCACCTCCTTTCAATTATTATTATGCTAGGAAGACTCATATCAGACTTTTATCAGATAGCTATAGATTTTGTTTTTCCTTGCTCTATAGTTTTAAAAACCATTGGTTTTGTCATCTTATTAAGATAGACAAACTGCTACATTGTTGATGGTCGTGGATAGTGTATATATATATATATATATATATATATATATATATATATATATATATATATATATATAAAGTTTTCTGGGTATGGAAAATTCCCTTGCTTAGTGATTTTTGGCGATGTTATCTAGGGTTCAACCCTATCCATGCACGTAGGCTACCCTAGACCCTCCTCGGTGATCAGGCCTACACGGTCGAATCATCTTCTTCCACTATCCACTCATGTCCTTTAGTTTTAATGACAACAACTGTGGTTTGTGGTGCTTCTCTCTGCAATTATGGTTCAAGTGTGGCGATGTTCCCCCCTGTGACGACTGCAAGCTCCATCCATGGTGGATCTGTTTCTAATATGAATGTTACCCTTGTGCATTCTATTGGAGCCAACACTCCTCCCCCCTCCATTGGAAGTTTGGGTAAAACATCTTTTAGAGATATTGTGCATATTTCTTTTAATTGTTTGTTGGTTTAAGAGGTTCTAGATATCTTCATTCATATTGGGAAAGATAATGTCTTTGAGCCAACCCTTTACAACACAACTGCACTGGTATGTCTTTCCAATTGTATTTAGTTGTGCATGTTCGACCTGCACAAATAGATTTTAGACTTCTAGCAACCTAAGATTAAAAGATAAGTTTTTATTTGCCCCTGTGCAAAGGGGGTTGTCATCATGGCCTTCGATCTTGCAAAAGATAATGATTTTAATTTTAAATCAAGTCCCTGATTTTGGGGAAATATGGTTTATGCATGAAACCCTAGACCCCTTCCTTCAATCCAATGACAGATCCCCTATGCATAGCTCTGATTTGGGTTAGACTTCCAAATATGCCTTTGCATCTTTGGGGTTTACCCTCTCTCTAAGCCACTGGAAATGCCCCTGAGAAATTCCATTACAAAAGTGAGGAAATAGAGAACTATAGTATCACTGCATATGCTCGAATACGTGTGGAAGTGGATGTCGACAAAGGGTCTCCAACAAAAATAAACCTGATAGGTGAGAACTTCCCCTGGTCTCAAAAGTTGGATTATGAAAATGTTTCTTTTTTATGCAAAGTTTGTATTGAAACAAGACACATGGAAGCTCATTTCCTGAAAAGGCCTAGGCAAGCTAAGAAACACAAGCATAAGTCGACCTGGTGGGATCGCACCAAGGAAAAACATCAAACGATTAACAAGGATGAGCTAGATGACTCAGACCTACCCATGGATGATTAAAAAACAAAACCAGAGGAAATCAGGGACATCCCTTCTAATGAGCAAGATGCAGAACCACAAGATTCTATGTAGGAGGAATATGTCATTCCCCTATATCTTGACCAGGAAGCAAAAATATCGCTTAGTCCTCAAACAAAGATGAGTTGGGCAAACCGGGCAAAAGAGGAGGAGAATATAGAACAACTTGAACCTCCAAATCAAGGCAAACCAAAAATGAAGGGAAAAGCATTGAATTCAATGAAGACAAAGAATGCTTGGACAATAGTAATAAAGAAAAAACAAAAGCATCCTTCAATAGTACAGTCAGTGGTGACAAGAAGTCGAACATGCCGCAATCAATATGTCCCTTCTTATTTATCATGTTTTTTAAAATCATATGTATTTTGGGTATTTTTTATAGACAATATAACTACAATCTTAGTAATCATGTAGTGATAGTAAGAGTATGCATACTTTTTAATGTGGTACCTAAAACTTGCAATTTTATATGTTGTTTATCTAATATCTCTATATCATATCTCTATATTTTGATAGCTATTTATGGCCACTTTTAATATTATATTTCCTAGTCTCAATTAAAAAAGAAAAAATATTATTATGATTAAAAAAGATAAATATCTAACTTCAACAAAATTATAAATGATATTCTCTCAATTAATGAAAATTTGAGATAAGAAGTCATGCATCTTTATATCTCTTTGCTATAACTAGGGATAAGAAATTATGAATTCTTGCATCTTTTTGCGACAAAGCCTCTAAGAATATAGGAGAATCCAAGAGAGATTATCTAACAATGAGTTTTTCAAAAGAAAAAAAATTACATTAAACAAAATAGTTACTATGTGTTACATGTAAAGTTATTTTGAGCTACTATGTGTTACGTGTAAAGTTATTTTGAGCCTTAATATCCAATTCAATTCACAAAGTCTTCATTTGCAAAACACAACAAGTGGCTATGTCCCCGTTGTCAATGCATTTGGAAATGTTAATGATAAAATAATTCCAAAATAATTAGGATATTTGTTGTAAACAGTATGGTTACTAAAATTATGGATCATTATTAGGGGAGGATAATCACCTAAAATAAAATATAAAAAATTTCAATAACTAAGTCGTGATGTTTTATGTATTTATTGTAAATTGTGCATGTTATTATTCAATAATGACTTGACCAAACCTTATGTAGGTGAAAATCAACAACTTAATCCATGCATCAATAAACACATAAATCTTTTGCAAAGCATGAGATATATAAGGATTTTAATTTTTTTAATATGCTATTGTTCAACAAAAGGCACTTTGCTATTAATTATCAACAAAATGCCAAAGATAACCAAAAAACTTTGCATTCCCTAAGCTCGGCAAGCGTGTAACCACATCACCTAGAGAAGAGAATAAAAATAATATATATATAGAGACACGTCGAAAATTCAAAACGATGTCAGGATTTGAAATGTGAACGATGCATGAGTTTGATTTGAATTAAAATAAAAAATATACAGAGACATCGAAAATTCATAACGGTACTAAGAATCTATACTCATAAATATAATTTTTTTTTCTTGACTATACTTATGTTTGGGAGTAGGTTAATTTGGAAGTAATTTTTTCTCTCTAGTTACTTTTTTGATGGGTCTTTTGACAGTCAACTTTTAAATTTCCGGTCAATCCAGAACCAGAATTTTGATCGATTTTCTGAGTACTTGGGTTGATTTAAAATGGGGCAAAACCCTAGGGTAAGGTTTTGACTCAAAGTCATGATGGCCAAGTTTCCAACTCAGACTACTCCTGGAAATCTGGCCAGATTCAAATCTATTTTTTACCTGAAAAGCGAGTTTGTTTGCTCCCGAATTAGCTTACTCCCTTATACTTGTGCCAACCACATTGAAATTATTAACAAAGTTTCAAATCACAGCATTGAGCTAATACATGCAAAATTGGATGTACTCGTGTGTTCATGCTTGTGAAGTTTCCAATATCTTTTAGTCTTTACACTATCAAAAACTCATTGTTTTAATCCTACTTTGACATAAACTAATAAAAATCAAATATATATTCATGCTTGTGGAGTTTCAAATGTCTTTTAGTCTTTACACTATCAAAAACTCATTGTTTTAATCCTACTTTGACATAGACTAATAAAAAGCAAATATGTGTTGTTATCTTCGATATTATATCAACGATTCAAACAAACTTATCTCCAAGCAATGTAAAAAACAAACTTATCTCTTAACAATATAAAAATAGATCAAACTTATCTCTTAACAATATAAAATTAGACAATGAGGTGAAGCATAGTATAATTGTGTGTTAGGATGCTCGTTCATCATTATTTATATATTTTATATTTTATTTTTTTCACTTTTCCAATCTTTTGATAATTCTTTACTCAATTTTACAATTTATTTTTTCACAACAAAGCAATAATTGTACAATACCGTTAAACTTCATAATAATTGTACAATACCGTTAAACTTCATCATATCCTTGTGCATTTATTTCCTTTTGATTTGTTAAGAGTACCCATACTACTATTCACATGTCTCTTTGCACTTTTCAAAGTAATTATTAATTTAAAGTTCACTGAGAAAAACATATACATAAATGGTGAAGTAGTGCACTGAAACAAAAGATTTGAAACTAAGAACATAATTTTTTTTTATGTATAATAAACTCAAGTTGATAGGAATATATTTTTATATTGAAATGTGAGTCGACATTATTTTACAAATGTATGCGTAGAATGGTTAAAAGGTTCTTGTGGTTAGGTTTTGTTAGTCCTTGATAAAGCAGGGATACGATATACTTCGATCGAAATGTAGGTTTACAACAATTCACTAAATTTTTGTAAGTTTATTTAAAGTTAAACAAGTGCAGCAGGCTGCAATATACTGCCTCCGAAGATAATAAAGAAATTTTACTCAAATCTATGTAAACTTACAGAGTTTCCTTTGCCTTTGAGGTTTCTCATTCCCCTCAGAGGGTGTGCGAGTGCTTTAGCTCGTTCCTATAATTAAAATACGTCATTTAAAAAAAACCCAAATTTATTTTGGAGCCCAACATTTCTATCATATGTCTCTATAAGCAGCGAGTTTTTTGAATAGCAGTTTTTAGTATCCCACCAATGCAAGTGCCCGAACAAGCCTGCCACCGATCCATTGGGTTTCTAACCACGTAGCTATCAATTAACTTACCAAAAGAATTAAAAATGGTTTCATAACTACACATTTGAAAAAATAAGAAAAGAAAAAAAAAAACGTCTTATTTCATAGGTCAATTGTCACATACCCACTACGGCAAAAAAATAAAAATTTCGCTCTTCCTCAAGGGATAGAATCCTCGAATTCCTATGGGGGCCTAGCGTAGGCTAGCACTTCCCTTATCCACCTCCATGTGATCGTTGGTTATGACCACAAGCTAAGCCAAGAGGCGCCTTTCACATTTCACGACTCAACGATGCAAGAGAGTCAAGTCTTTCGACTCTTCAAACCCCAAAACCTGAAATCTTACCTTCGATGAGATCGACAGCTGCGAATCTCCCCCTGATCCGATGGTCCTGGCCGTATCGGGATTTCGGTAACCGAGAGTTCGAAATGTAGCGACCCAAACCACTGGTCACTCCATTCCCCGAACTCCGATATGCGAGTTCTTGTACGAGATCCAACGATCCTCAATGATTTGGATCCAACGGTCCAAATCTTTTCGGAGTTTCGTGAACCGGGAGTTCACGATGCAACGACTCCAAATCTCTTGTCACTCCAATCCCCGAATTCTGATATGGGAATTCGTGTATGAGATCAACAACCCTCGTTGATCTGGATCTGACGGTCACTATCCCTCCTGAGCTTAAGGGTGTTGAAAGACACTCAGTCTTAATCCCTTCGCTGTTCTATGATATCCAATGGCCCACGGGATTTCGGAGCATTCCCCGAACTCTGACCGCTCACCACGCGTCTCCTCCGATGGACGGTCCAGATCCGGGTTAGATCGAGTTAGACTGGTCCTATGACCTGATGCTATTCCTCTAAATGCTTCCAGGGTTTCGTGATTCGGGGAATCGCGATGCAAGTGTTCCTCCTTTCCCTTTCGAATCCTCAGAACTCGAAAGGTTTTCAAAACTCTGACCACTCCTTTGACTTCCACCACACGTATCCTCTGACTGATACTTGGGACCCACCTTTCAACGTTTATTCCGGGAGTTGTATTGACCATGCAACTCTACCTCTTGAGTCGCGAAACCCCAAAAAGGGATAACGGGTGGTAAGCTCCTTCCTTTAACCTTTTCCACTCACACGACCCCGTCCTGTGACCTAGGTCTCATCCATAGAGCACGTTGGGGTTTTGTATATCGGGATTTCGCAACTTGCGAAGGCGAGGGGACTTGCCCTCTGGTTTCCTGGATGCCGAAACGCCGAAAGTTAATCACACTAAACCGACTCATCCACAGAGCGCGTCGGGGTTTCGTATACCAGGATTTTGTGACTTGCGAAGATGAGGGGTCTTGCCCTCTGGTTTCTCGGATGCCGAAACGCCGACCGACAGCCACGTGTCCCTCTGATGGACGACTGCGACCTTTAGCCATGATCAACAATTGTGATCTTTTCGAGATGATCAATGGTCACGATCAATCCTGAATTTCTCCTTTTCGGGAATTTGGGAGAGTCTTCACTCCCGTTTCCCCGGTGCCAAATCCACGATGGATGTGGATCTTTGACACGCATCCTCTAGGATGGACGATCCTGATGCTTTCAAGACTTTAACGAGTCCTCTCTCCCCTGCATGCACCAGGTTAAACCTCGTGTGCCTTTTCTGGATCTGACGACTATCGATCCCCTTCGCTCGATCTGACGGTTCAGATCAATTCTCCTGTGCACTCTTCTTCGACTGTCTGGACGTAGGCTCCAACGGTCCAGATTTTCCCTTGCGAATCAGCGATTCGCCTTTCAGGACTTTGGGGAAATCCTCACCTCTATTTCCCCGAATTGAACCAACAGTTTAGATCTGATTTTGATCACGATCTTTATCACTCTTGAGCTTTCATACACTCTGAAACCTCCAAAGGGTTTCTCTACCTCTGCACTCCATGCAGGGTTCTTGCACACAACGGTGCGTTCCTTCCTGAGCTTGTCTAGGACTTAAGGAGTTCTGGGTTCGGTTTGCCTCATAGAGAGGCTTTGCCAATCTGCACTACCTCTCCTGAGCTTAACAAACTTCGTCCTCCAAGGGACTCTAAACAATTAGGAGGGTTGGAATGTGTACATGAAACTGTGTCCGGGGTTGATGAACACATAGTTCTTGACTCTGGCTTATGCCTCCACAGGACACAAGCATTCATGAGTATAAAATCATCTCCTAACCATATAATTTCTTATTGGCCTTGTTATACAATCAAGCAGAAATAAGGGATACAATATATCCATTAAGAAATATGTACAATTCATGAAACATACACAGTTACGACTAAATTACACAAGGTAGGAAATCACTTATCTATTACAGGTTGCTGCCAACCAACTGACTGTGGGTGTTTGTCATTCCACCTGACCATAGGCTCAAAGACATTCATTCTTAGCACTCTGGCCACCTCCGTGCCAAGCCATGATATCACGAAGGAATTCTCACACTTCTTGAGGGTTCTTCCTCCATTTCCGCTTCTGTTTGGGTCATGTTCTCTGTAACTCATATCTTTCTCTCTCGGTTATGGCCTCGATGAGGTTTCTCGGATGCCCCTCGACATCAAGCTCACGAAATTTAGTTCGTGACTCGCTAGAGGGCTCTGCGCATCCCCCTTGCAAGCTTACGCTCTTTTTTTTTTGTCCTTGTGTCTCCTCTCCCGCGTGTATCCCTCTTACCTTGGAAGGTTTTGTCGACCTATCCTGTTCCTTCTGTCAGAAGGAAGCTCAGATCTGCAGGTCACTGTGGTACTTCGGGCTGACAGCCCATGTTTCCATTTATGGGGGTGGTTGATTGTTCAACCACCAATCCTTTCTTCATTAACTGATTTCTTTCCTTGGGATTCGAAGGAGGTTTGTCATCCTTATCAAGGGAGATTTGGGTTTATTTGTTATATGAAACCTCTTGTATAGTTTTCACATTCTTCCTCTAGTGATATCATGGCCAGTGCTTTCAAGGCTTCACCCCCACAGTCAGTTATTGGCAACTCAAACAATAATACATTTACATTGTCCTCATGCATTAGCATGGTAATTCCTATTTTATGATCAATTACAAATTGGGGGAAACATGGTGTTACAATTCGCTCCCCCTTAAAGGAACATCGTCCTCGGTGTTCTTTCTTAAAAAATACCTGTCATGCCTTTCTCATTCAACCACTTTAGAAGTCTTGACCTTTGTCCTCGGTAAGGTCCTCTTTCAGGATCTTAGTCTTCATCATCTGCCTTCAATAATTCTTGGACAATAAGCACATTAATCACAATTTTGTGTGAAAACGTCTTACTGTTGTTCAAAATTCAAAAGGAAATTTTCATAATCTTAGCACAATACTTATCTGTGCAGTTTGTGGGTCTGTATCCACATGGTAGTTTTGTTATCCATGCTCATCGCTTTCCTTGACGTACCCATTGGGTGCATGATTCCAATTCAATAGTTCACAAGAGCTATCACGATTTCATCTTCCTTTCCAAGGTTTTTACGCACGGGAAACTACCCACTGTGTGCATGATCCCAATAGTTTACAAGAATTATTAAGGTCTCCTCTTCCTTGCGGTCACTCACCCTCCAGGCCCAGGCTCATGCATCCCCTTCACTGTTATACAGTCCCTCGAGCGATCCATCTTGCCCTGCCAAGGTTTTCTCGCACAGGAAAATTTTAGAGACTCTATCGAGTCTTACAGTCGAGGCGTCCCTCAGACTTGCTCTGTCGAGGCGTACCTCCAACTTGTGTTACCTCAACACAATAATTTTCAGGCGGTCATGGCTTATCACGGGGTTTTCATGGCTCAACAGTAGCCTTTTTTCATCATCTTTATCTTTGACAACCTTAATCTGTTCCTTCTGGACAAATCTTTTCTCCTCACCTGTGTCGTAGGTATACAACATTCGTGAGACATCATTATAAATTCCAACTTTCAGAATTTTTATTGCAAATCTGTCACCCACTAATTTTTCCAATCTCTTCTTTTATTTTTAGATATGTTCCGTACGAAACCAGATTCACAAGCATGGGACTTTCTTTCCCATAACATTTTAGCTCAGTAGGAAATCGATCTTCCTTATGGGCTTGCAACATTGCCATATCCAAGACTCTTTCTTCTTGCAATCATTCCTCAGCTAATCAAATTGTTAGTTCTCATGCACATACATTTTTATCGCACCTTTTCAACTTCATCACAACAATTTCAGAATTGTGCATACTAACAATCAAATTCACTTTCTCAAAAGGAAATACCATACCTCGCAGTTTGGCTCAACATGCAAGCGGTCTTTTCTATGGGCTTACCTCACTGCCATATCCAAGACCCTTTCCTCCCTGCAATTTCATTCTTTACACAGCCAAACAATTGTTAGTTTTTCGTGTACATTACCTTTTTCGAAAATCAAGTATACTAACAGTCCAGCTCATTTCATCTATTCAAGGATTCAAAGCGAAAGGATACATCATCCCTTACCTATGCATCATTACAGCCTATCAAATTTTCAAAATGTGATTAAGATATCAATTGATTTTAATGAATGCGCCAACATTTGTGGCCACATTCATAGCCAATGCACCCTTGCATTGATTTCAAGTTTGTCACACTTTATGACAGGTTCTTGGCCATGGTGTGTTGGAACTTAACCAACCTCTCCACCACCTGGCCTATTCATTTTCATTCATTCTTACAATAGGACCATGCTTCCTGCTATAGGCCGATCACGACCCTGAATCGGTATACCAGAACTCAAAGTTTCACATGAATGATTTTAAGCACTCCTTGATTGGTCCATGCATTCATGACATATCGGTTCATGAATTCTCCCAATGGTTACAAATAATGTTTACTACCTGAGGTTCATACCTCCATTATTCAGGTTCTCCTTCCCGAATCATACCTTACTTGGGTATCCAAGGCATACAAATGCCTTTTAAAGTTCATGCATAACACTAAGACAATAAAATATTTCATAAGGGGTTCTTACCAAATCCCTTCATACCTTGTGCCACATAGGCATGAATATCTTTATACCGGTTCTTGGCTGCTAGCACTCTCTTTCTGATCTCTACCTCATGAACAATGCTTTAGCGGGATTTTCATAGTCCTGTCAACAATCTTTTGACCCCAGCCTCCCCATGGTCACCCTCTGCTTGAGGTTGTTCATTATTGGCAACTGTCTTTCTCAACAGTTCCAATCTTATTTCTTTCTACACATGACATACACCATAGGCACATTAGTCGTCATGTAAATTAAAATGAAATACCATAGAATTTAAATTAATAAAATATTTTCAGACATGTCCCAACATATCCGTTTGTACTTCATCACACTATCCTTAATGTTATCATGAGTGAAACACAACAGTTCTCAATCGTTTTCACAGTATTACAACCATCATCACTATGGTGTCAAAACATTTCCATTCATCAATGTACTAGCTTTCTCATCCCATAGAAAACATAATGCACAACAAGGAAAGAATTGAGGGCTCTCCCCTTCTTCAAATTATTTCTACATCACCTCAGACTTTTCAGCCCAACCGAGTTATCTCTAAGGCCTCACTGTCTCTTCTCTGCTTTTGCAATTCTACTCCCTGTCCGGATCTTCCTGCTCTTTTCCTTGAGCCGCCTTGGTTAGGCCTCACCCTAACACTTTTTGGGATACCGCAACATGCTTTAATAGAAACTCTTTGCTCATAATGAATCATGAACATGTGCATTCTACACACTTCCATTCGGTTATCAGAACGGTCAATATTCAGTTGTTAGTCTTCTATTAATTACATGATTCTTTCAAAATGTAATCCAGGATTCTTATAAATGGACAGGCCTTGTAGCCCATTGTCCAACCTTCAACAATTATTAGGTTTGTGACTCTGTTCTTTTGACAAATTCCTTACATAGCTCCCCCATCGGGAACTCCTTCGGTATGCAACTTCCTTGTTGCATATCCATCACTATCTGTGATGGCCTCAAGCTCGAATTAGCTTCAGCTTGTTAATAAGCATTCTTTAAGGGACAAAGACATACCTTTCTGGTATGTATTCCAGATTATGCACCCGCACATGTTCTAGGTTTTTTCTAACTTACATCCACGGTGTACTTAGCTATACTCATAATCGTAAGCCTGTGTGCGGTTTCCATAGGTATATTTTACAACCCACATGCATCTTTACTGTTAAGATCAGTCAATTTAGATTCATTCACAATCCTTCTCATGTGATGCTCAAAGGCATAATCATTTGTCTCTTATTATGACAAGAGAGAATCTTTGCTCATTTACCCTTTCATCTAATTATATTGGTACTTCCTGAGGAAATGGAATACATTCCCCTCAGGCTATTATTTGGAACATAACTTTCATGACTCCCCAGAATGGAGTCAGCTATGCCTCCATAGTATTAATTTAATATGGACAAGAGCAATACTTGCTTCACATATCACTCATCAGGGCAATCGTATTGGGCCTCTAGTATACTTATACTCTTACACCATACATGTGCATTACTTGCACGTTTAATATCATTCATACCTTACCGGTATTTATATCAGGCTTCTTATTATGAAGCTTCACAATGCATTAAACTCATGCACTCAAGTATAATTCAACACAACTAAGTATTCCTCATACTAGTTCACGCCTTCTCCTCACGTGACCACCGACGGTGACCACGATCTGAACTAAAAGGCGCTTCACATTTCGTGATTTTGGGATTCCTGTTGCAAGGAACTTTGGTTCCTCGATCCTCGAAATCCAAAAATCTGAAAGACCAAGGCTAAGGTTTTCTCAACTCTTTTATTCACATGACCCTTCGCTCGGAACCTGGGGTGAGCTCTTAGACACGCGTCAGGATCCCGTGTTTTGTCGAATCCGTGAACAATGCTCCACCATTTCCCAAACTTTCTATCCATGAGGGTTTGGCAACCTAGATCCCACGGTCCAAATCTCTCTGCCAATCAATGGTCCTGATCAAATCCCGGCTTTCCACCTTTCAGGATTCTGGCGGAGTCTTCACCTCCTAACTCCCGATTTCGAATCCCCAAAATGTGTATGCGTCAGATCAACGATCCACCGCCTGTCTCGATCCAACGGCTCAGGTTGGATGTCGGGATTTCATGACATGCGAGCTCTCAAAAATCTGCCCATTGACTTCTAAACCTCCGACTCCCAAAGATCCGATTACACCGGATCTATGGTTCAGTTCATCTGCTAACCAACGGCCTTGATTGAATCGATGATTTACCTTGCGCGACTTTGGGAAAGTCTTCGCTTCTATTTTCCCAATAGCCGAAACCTCGAAGCTCTAGATCAACGAATCTCATTGATTCCAATCTAACGGATACTATTCCTCCTGAGTTTGTGAGTGATGAGAGGTTATCATCCTTATCTTCTCCGCTGATCTACTAGATCTAACGGTTCACGGAATTTCGGTATTCCTCCCTCCGAGGATTCCACCGTCCATTCAGATTTTCAATGATTTCCAACCACGAACTTGGCATCAACTCTTCTGGAATCAACCTCTGGAGTTTTCAAACTTTAACACAAGATTTATTCTATATGCACATTCGGCATACAAAATTTCCTCGCTATCTCTTCTGAGCTTTTAAGTTACTTACAGGACTAATCTCATAGTCATAACTCATACGGATGTTACCTTCTCTTTATGGGAACAACCAACAAGGGTCACTCTTGGGAATTAGCAATAGTCCCAAAGGACTGCTCTTAATCTTGTTTAAACAGATTATCCTTGTTGTCGATTCTAACCATTATAGGTCAGATAATCTGACCCTACATATTTTCATCAGTCCTCTCAATCGTGAGGAGTTATATGCTCAAGGTTTAGTCTTTTAATAATATAGTAATTATAACTTTCTAAGGATCCTACCAGTCCTTACCAGATTTCCTAAATCATGAAGGAGTTCCTCATGAGGATCTTAATTCTTACCTAACCAGCCATCTCAATTGAAAGAGACTCTACCTGCTTTAGTAGGTAGCCATTGTCACACTATAACAGAGCAACTCAGTTCATGTCCCTTTTCTGGCTCATGCAGCTTCATAGCACAATTTATTCCACCTCTGTTATTCATACTCAAGTCTTATCAGTAATATTGATCAGTGCATCCCTACTCCTATAAGAGTAGTTATCATTTTGACAAAGGAACAATATAATTCCTTTGCTGGAATTCCGTAGAAATTCCCAAATTATAGTTTCATTTTGCAGTCCTTCTCCTTAAAGAGAAAATGCAGATAACAATATCTCCTTTTGCAACTCGTACATGAGCCCAAGCAGGCCAAGTGTTGTAACCATGCTCTGATACCAATTTGTCACATACCCACTATGGCAAAAAAATAAAATTTTCACTCTTCCTCAAGGGACAGAATCCCTGAATTCCTACGGGGGCCTAACGCAGGCTAGCTCTTCCCTTATCCATCTCCATGTGATCGTTGGTTATGACCAGAGGCCAAGCCAAGAGGTGCCTTGCGCATTTCGCGACTCAGCGATGCAAGAGAGTCAAGTCTTTTGACTCTTCAAACCCCGAAACCCGAAATCTTACCTTCGATGAGATCGACGGTTGCAAATCTTCCCCTGATCCAACGGTCCTAACCGTATCGGGATTTCGGTAACCGAGAGTTTGAAATGCAACAACCCAAACCACTGATCACTCCATTTCCCGAACTTCGATACGCGAGTTCTTTTACGAGATCTAACGATCCTCAATGATTTGGATCCAATGGTCCAAATCTTTTCGGAGTTTCATGAACCAGAAGTTCACGATGCAGCGACTCCAAATCCCTTGTCACTCCAATCCCTGAATTCCGATATGGGAATTCATGTATGAGATCAACGACCCTCGTTGATCTGGATCTGATGGTCACTATCCCTCTCCTGAGCTTAAGGGTGTTGAAAGACACTCAGTCTTAATCCCTTCGTTGTTCTACGAGATCCAATGGCCCACGGGATTTTGGAGCTTTCCCCGAACTCTGACCGCTCACCACGTGTCTCCTCCGATGGATAGTCCAAATTCGGGTTAGATCGAGTTAGACCGGTCCTATGACCTGGTGCTATTCCTCTAAATGCTTTTAGGGTTTCGTGATTCGTGGAGTCGCGATGCAAGCGTTCCTCCTTTCCCTTTCGAATTCCCAGAACTTGAAAGGTTTCCGGAACTCTGACCACTCCTTTAGCTTCCACCACATGTATCCTCTGACTGATACTTGGGACCCACCTTTCGTCGTTTCTCTCTTCGTGATCCCGAGAGTTGTGTTGACCATGCAACCCTACCTCTTGAGTCCCAAAACCCTGAAAAGGGCTAACGGGTGGTAAGCTCCTCTCTTTAACCTTCTCCACTCACACGACCCCATCCTGTGACCTAGGGCTCATCCACAGAGTGCGTCAGGGTTTCATATACCAAGATTTCACGACTTGTGAAGACGAGGGGTCTTGCCCTCTCATTTCACGGATGTCGAAACGCTGAAAGTTATTCACACTAAACCGACTCATCCACAGAGTGCGTCGGGGTTTCGTATACTGGGATTTTACGACTTGCGAAGACGAGGGGTCTGTCCCTCTGGTTTCCCGGATGCCGAAACGCCGACCGACAGCCACGTGTCCCTTTAATGGATGGCTGTGACCTTTAGCCACGATCAACAGTTGTGATCTTTTCAGGATGATCAATGGTCGCGATCAATCCTGGCTTTCTCCATTTCGGGAATTTGGGAGAGTCTTCACTCCCGTTTCCCTGGTGCCAAATCCCCGATGGATGTGGATCTTGGTCACGCGTCCTCTGGGATGGATGATCCCGATGCTTTCAGGACTTTGACGAGTCCTCTCTCCCTTGCATGCACCAGGTTAAACATCGTGTGCTTTTTCTGGATCCGACGGCTATCGTTCCCCTGCACTCGATCTGACGGTTCAAATCTATTCTCCTGCGCACTCTTCTCCGACTGTCTGGACGTAGGCTCCAATGGTCCAGATTTTCCCCCGCGAATCGACGATTCGCCTTTCAGGACTTTGGGGAAATCCTCACCTCTATTTCCCCGAATTGAACCAACGGTTCAGATTTGATTTTGATCACGATCTTTATCACTCTCGAGCTTTCATACGCTCTGAAACCTCCAAAGGGTTTCTCGACCTGTGCACTCCATGCAGGGTTCTTGCACACAATGGTGTGATCCTTCCTGAGCTTGTCTAGGACTTAAGGAGTTCTGGGTTCAGTTTGCTTCACAGAGAGCCTGTGCCGATTTGCACTACCTCTCCCGAGCTTAACAAACTTCGTCCTCCAAGGGACTCTAAACAAATAGGAGGGTTGGCATGCGTACATGAAACTGTGTCCGGGGTCGACAAACACACAGTTCGTGACTCTGGCTTATGCCTCCACAGGACACAAGCATTCACGAGTATAAAATCATCTCCTAACCATATAATTTTTTACTAGCCTAGTTATACAATCAAGCATAAATAAGGGATACAATATATCCATTAAGAAATATGTACAATTCCTGAGACATACACAGTTACGGCTAAATTACACAAGGTAGGAAATCGCTTATCTATTACAGGTTCCCGCCAACCAACTTACTGTGGGTGTTCATCCTTCCACCCGACCATAGGCTCAGAGGCATTCATTCTTAGCACTCTGGCCACCCCCGTGCCAAGCCATGATATCACCAGGGAATTCTCACACTTCTCGAGGGTTCTTCCTCTGTTTCCGCTTCTGTTTGGGTCATGTTCTCTGTAACTCAGAGATTTCTCTCTTGGTTATGGCCTCAGCGAGGTTTCTCAGATGCTCCTCAGCATCAAGCTCGCGGACTTTAGTTCGTGACTCGCTGGAGAGCTCTGGGCATCTCCCTTGCGAGCTTACGCTCTTTTTTTTTTGTCCTGGTGTCTCCTCTCCCGCGTGTATCCCTCTTACCTTGGAAGGTTTTGCCGACCTATCCTGTTCCTTTTGTTAGAAGGAAGCTCAGGTCTGCAGGTCACTGTGGTACTTCGAGTTGACAACCCATGTTTCCATTTATGGGGGTGGTTGATTGTTCAACCACCAATCCTTTCTTCATTAACTGATTTCTTTCCTTGGGATTTGGAGGAGGTTTGTCATCCTTATCAAGGGAGATTTGGGGTTATTTGATAAATGAATCCTCTTGTATAGTTTTCACATTCTTCGTCTAGTGATATCATGGCCAGTACTTTCAAGGCTTCACCCCCACAGTTAGTTATTGGCAACTCAAACAATAATACATTTACATTGTCCTCATGCATTATCATGGTAATTCCTATTTTATGATTAATTACAAATTGGGGGAAACTGGGTGTTACATCAATGGTAACTTACCAAAAGAATTAAAAATGGTTTCATAACTACATATTTGGAAAAATAAGAAAATAAAATAATAAAAAGAGTCTTATTAGTGCCTGCTGGAAGGCCAGCGCAGGGACTATAGCCATGAGTTCATGGCTGACTTGATATTAGTTTAGGGTTGACTTTAAAATTTTTCAGAAATTATAATGTTTAACTTAGGAAATTTGTATCCATATATTTTAAAATAAAAAAAATTGTATATTTGTTACAATTTTATTGGCTCATAGGTTTGAAGTGTTATTGCCAACTTCATTTCTTCCAATGCTTTAATTAACACTTCTTCCAACTGTCATCCTTAACTCAATTACTCACTGTACTTTTCCATGCTATCTGAACTAATCAACCCGTTCCACGTTTCCAAAATCACATGGCTTGATTGTCATCAAACTGATACGAATATGCATGAGGTACAAGTTATGGGCTCGAGGGTTTCTTGTAATTTGTGATCTGAAGGCGGTTTCCGTCTCTTCACGGGAAATCAAAGGCAAAGGGAAGTTCCAACACCTTTGAAATTATATGCAGAATTCGCTTCAGTTTTTTCAATCTCGGGCCACAGATTAAGTGGTTTTTGAGTTCATTTCTTTTGGTTAATACAAGCTTTTGATGTACCAGGAGTCTAGCTATCTCATTTAGCTATGCTTGTGAGGTTTATTTTTCTCAACATGATGTAATGCATGATTTAGCCTTGCTTCTTGCAAGCCAATATAGTGCCATTCATGGTAAGAGGCTTTTCATGCCTCACAAGGAGGATAGTATTCCCACAAACTGGGTTACACTAAAAAATCAGACATCTAGGGCTCAATTTATTTCAATTCATACAGGTCAAACTCCCGAAACTTGTTTTCTCTTTCTGCTTAAACGTTCAATAATTATTAGTTCAATTCACTAATTTTCCAATTTATTAAGGTGCACTTTTTTATCAGCTTAGCTAACTGTTACATTTTTGGGATGTATAGGTCCAATGGAAGAGCAATATCGACGTCAAATAGATTTTCCAGAGGTGGAAGCTTTGGCTTTATTCTTTTCTGCAAGTGAATACTGTCTTCCAACATTTTTACATACCATGCCAAAGCTTAAGGTTCTTATCATCTACAATTACAGTTCAAAGTGTGCAATACTTCATGGGCTGCCAGGCTTTTCTTCAGTTACCCAGCTCAAGTCCGTCTTACTTCAGAAGTTGATTGTGCCTCCTTTTTACAAGTACTGTAGATCCTGGGAGTGCTTGGAAAAGTTGTCTGTCTGTCTGTGTGAGGGCTTGGGAAATATGACTCTATTTGATAAGGCACAAGCCCTAAAGTTTCCGAAGTTGGTAGCAATTAACTTTGATCACCGTAGCGATTTGGATGAATTGCCAGGAAGCTTTTGGCTTTACCATAGGTTATTTTCCATCAGTGTATTCCTAAAGAAATCTAGTATTGATTTTCAACCAAGTTATTTTTTCTTTAAAGAAAACAAATTCCTTTGGTATTGATTACGGGCAATTTCTTCAATTGTGTGTCTTAATTTCAATGATTTCTATGAATTATTTCGGCCTTATGACAAAATTTAGGATTATATTGATTTCCAGACATGAGGTTGTTGTTATCATTACTTAAGAAATAGTGCAAATATCTAGATTCCTTTGGCTCAGAAGAAAACATTTTTGTTAATATTTAAGAAGCTAATTTCCCGAGAAGAATATTATTAGGAATGGATTAAAAAGCTAGTTTTCTTTTAAGAATATTAATATAATTAGCGAGAATAATTTTTAAAACTGTAAATTGGTTTTCTTTGGTTTAGATGATTGAGAGGGATGAATTTTTTCTTTTAATTTGGGTTTTATTTTCGATAATGATACATTGACAAAGTGTATTTTCATTAATGACATATTCACAAAGTTTCAAGCTGTTACAAAATACTTTGACTCTAAAGAAGTCACAAAGTTTCGAGCTGTTACAAAATACTTTGATTCTAAATAAGTCACAAAGTTTCAAGCTGTTACAAAATACTTTGATTCTAAAGAAGTCACAAAGTTTCAAGCTGTTTTAAAATACTTTGATTCTAAAGAAGTCTATCAAACTGGGTATCATTCTAAAGAAGTCTATCAAATTTGGTATCATCTTTAAAATGACCATCTTTAACCCAATTGAAATTCTAGAGTCGGATGATAGAGGAGACAAAGCCAATCTTTAACTTTGTTAGTGGACCTGTTACAAAATACTTTCATTCTAAAGAAGTCTATCTAACTGGGTATCATCTTTAAATTGGCCATCTTTAACCCAATTGGAATTGTAGAGTCAGATGATAGAGGAGACGAAGTCAATTGGAATTGTAGAGTCATATGATAGAGGAGACAAAGTCAATCTTTAACTTTGTTACTGAACCTGTTACAAAATACTTTGATTCTAAAGAAGTCTATCTAACTAGGTATCATCTTTGAAATGGCCATGTTTAACCCAATTAGGGTCCAAAATACTTTGATTCTAAAGAAGTCTATCTAACTAGACATCATCTTTGAAATGGCCATCTTTAACCCAGTTGGAATTGTAGAGTCAGATGATAGAGAAGACAAAGTCAATCTTTAACTTTGTTCCTGAACTTGTTACAAAGTACTTTGATTTTAAAGAAGTCTATTTGGGTATCATCTTTAATATGGCCATCTTTAACCCAATTGTAATTGTAGAGTCAAATGATAGAGGAGACAAAGTCAATCTTTAACTTTATTATTGGACCCTGATAATCCAATCGAGTTGAGTTCAGGTCCTTGAAATTGAAAAAAAATAGGTGAAAGAGCTAATATCTATTTTCTTAGGCCTCGAAAACAAACATTCTTCTGTTCTTAGCTATAGATGTGATCTCCATCCGTAGAATTTTATCTGTCCCCGTAACTTTTGGTTTGTAATTCCTCAAGAAGTGTAAATTGTTGTGTCTACTAGCTTAGCTCAGAAACGGTAAATCTCTTCCGTCCATTTAAATATTATCTTTTGCAGTCTAGAAACGGTAAGTATTGCCGATCTGCGGTAGGATTAATTTCCTTAAGCTCAGAAATGATCATGTTTGTTGAAATAAATTGTTTGCTTTTGTTCAAAGATGTTAAATGTTGTGTTTCCTCTACGGATTGTAATGCTATTGAAGAAATGTTAAAGTGTCACTCTTGCATATGCGTTGTTATCTTTATCCTACGAGGCTGTGGAAATTCTCCGTCTGTTGTTTTCCTTCAACTCAGCAATGTATTTCCAAAAGTTACCTTATGACTTGGGGAGGTTAAGGTCACTTAGATTGCTGAGATTGTCTACATGTCCAATCTTGTCAATGCTTCCTCCTTCCATTTGTAGATTTCAGCAACTAAAATTTCTTGATATTTCACTGTGCATGTCTTTGAAGGACCTTCCGATGGAATTTGATCAACTACCAAAGTTAAAGATGTTGGACATGAATGAGTGCTCTGGACTGAAAATGCTGCCTAAAGAATTAGCCAAACTAAGGTCTTTAAAATGTGTAATCTATGATGAGCACACCGAACAACAATGGTTGGCTATCAAAGCCTCTGCCATGCCTAATTTCACAGTGGATGTGGTCGAAGAATGCTTTAATTTGGACTGGCTTGATGATTGAAAAGGTTCATGAGACATCCTCTTGCCCTATGCAATACCTTCAATCCAAGACCTTATGTTGGTGAATTATGTACAAATTATCTCCTAATAGATAACGATGTCTATTTTCCCACACCCATATCAAGATTTCAGAGTTTTCAAGCAGACAATACGAATTTCTGTTCGATGAACTAAATATTTGAAGTTCTAACGCCCCCAATACAAATGCAATGGAATTCGATGAAGCCGTTGCACCTTTTATAGAATTTTATACAGAATTGACCGATAATTGAATTTGGGTCATATCTGAGAAGAAAGAACCTGGAACATTCAAATAGTTTGAAAATGAAAGGGTCTTTCAAGGCTTCTCAGCCCAACCCTATGTTGACAATGTCATCAAGTGCAAAAGAAGACGTCGACGCCATTCTCATCCAGTGCAAGAGACTGAGTCAAAGCTGTTCACTGTAATAATTAATTACAGGACATAATAGAATGAATATGTAAGCATGGAAGAGCAGGTGAAAGACCCCATTAGGGACAGACCCCAAAATGGCCCCGAGAATTTGCAAAATCATGGCGATGAAGAGGATTTGGAATGCAAGGTTGAATTATTTGTAGGGTTGCTGGAGACCTCCAATGGCGGACTGGATCCCTCTTATGTTGGGATGCGTCGGTTACTGCTTTACAGAAAGGCCTTCTCTGGCTGCAATCAACGTCGGGTACTCTCAAACAACCTCTCATTTTTCAAAGATTACATACCTTACAAGTTAATGGGTTTCGATCCCTTCAACTCTGGGATTTGTGTGCCTATTATACAAGCATTATCGCTACACATATACTATATGTATGCCTATGTAATAACAATAACAATCCCCGTCAATACTTTGGCTCCAAGCGACATCCAGGCCCTGTTTATTTATCCTTGTGCAATGAAGGAGCCTCGTATCTACAAAAATTGTCTTAAAGGATTCGACCCACTGGCTTGGAGGTGGAATCATCTGTCTACTACATTAATCCACTACAATTGTGGAATTAGAAACATTTTCATCTATAGAATTCCTGAGCTAAAGTCTTGTTGGTTAAGCTCATGCAAAATGGCACCGAATGCATAAAAAATCAAAATCCCGCCACGAAAAACAATGCATTTTATGAATTGTCTGGTCCTAGCAACGCAATCATCGTGAGACTCAACATAACAACTCAACCTGTGTGCAAGAAAACTTTGAATAAAATCCTTGGTCGATAGACAGGGAAATGGAGATATATGCTTACGAAGAGTAAGAAATCTAGTCACTTCTTTTATTTCATGAAAGGTGTAGAGAGGGACTAAGAGAGATTTGGACTCTACACGAAGCATAGAGATTTCATTATCCAGACAGATTCGACAACAATTCTACACTATGCAAGCTACTCTCTCACTTATAAAATTGCATACCAAGGCCTCAAGGCTCAAATCAATGGGATTTTATAAAAAGGGACTTTATCGATGGTATAGATGTTACTAGGCATGATGGTTTGCATATCGAACTGGATTTTGCAAAAATAACTTTCCTATAACTAACATGTGCAGGCGCTCTTTTCCATCTCATTAAGGGTACAATGGACCAAAATGTGGCTGCAATTACTCGAGGATAACTCATTCACTTGCTTTGCTGGAAGGAGATATCAAATGGTACTGCATCCTTCAGTGCTTTCAAATAATAACGATGAGATTGGGCAGTCAAAGAATGTATTTAAGTTATGGAATGATATAGAGAAGCATCATTTTAGTGACGATTCTAGTATTCATTACTATGTCGAATGGGTTCCTTATGAATGGCAAACCTAAAGTATCTTGCATAAATGATTTGGAGAGAGCAGAGCCATGTGCAAGATATTTTTAATAAGGCTCAACAATTATCACTGGTGTTAATGAACTTCAATTAGATGTCAATATTACCTACGGATGGTAATTTCCGTTGATGTGAATATTACTTATTGTTGATTTAATCTTGGCTAGTAGTTATGTCTCAAGGAGACTTGGAGACTTAGTTAGATGAATTTTTAGCCAAATATAGGATGGATGTTGGCACAAGAAGGTCAAGCGCTAGGAAGTTAAAGAAGGAATAATAAGCTTCCCCTTGAAGATACGAACCTAAGTTTGTAATTTCAATTAGAGCAGTAACCGATGGCAATTAGGATTGATTTATTCATTCTTAAACTATACAATTGATGTAGAGAATAATGATGGTCTAATCTTGTCCCTCATTATTTGTAATCATTCACAGAAAACTGAATTGTTTCCATTAATCTATCAACCGTATCAAGATTTTAACTACAAATTTATGAATAGTCTTACCAGACTCTTTATGAATAGTCTTATGCAATGTCGTCTTTTCAATGATAATATCAATGGAGATTTTGTATCTTGGTCCTGCCAGTGCAAAGAGATTTTTTCCTCCTTACAATGCACACAGTCCTTTTGTTTTAAAGGTCTTTTGTGGTATTGGTATTGCTATTTTATTTTTTGTTACAGAATATTTGCCCTGAGATTTGGATTCTGAATTGAATCATTGTATTTGCCCTGAAATTTGGATTATGAATTTAATCAATGATGAGTCACCTGCAGAGAGGCAATTCAACATTCTAATGCCTTGGAAAATTTTTCAAGAAGGTTGCCTTTAAGGCTCGTCTGACAAATCTTCAAAGTTTGCTCTTCCGATATTTTTGTAACAAAAAGGCTAAAGCGATTCAAGACAAAGATTCCAAAAGATATAAGAGATTTGTCTTGGATGCAGCACAACAAGCCATTAATACCACATAGTTATGTAAATTGTTTTGCTCAGGCGGATTACCTACTCAACTGTACTCAATTGTTGATAATAGTGAGTATTTCCCAACTAACTCGGCAGGGACTGAGTTGCCATGCAACCCTTGTTTCATAGGTCAATGGATTCATTTCATGTGACTTGGTTTATATAGAATTGATGGGTAAAGTGTCTCCATTCAATGTGTTTTGGGAGTTGTGAAAGGGGGCTAATTCAATATGAACATATGTATGGTTTTTATTTTATATTTGTTATAAAATTATTTTATCAATAGAGTTGTACCTTATAAGAAAGTGACACTCATATATAGTCATGTCAAAATTAATTTCAAACCTCGAATGAAGTGAAGGTTGCAATAACATTATCAATTTATTGACCAATCAGAGGTCATAAAAATACTAATTTTGTTATATTGAAAAATAGATTTTTTTATTTGTTATGTTCAACATTAAAATTTATACACATTTTTTAAGTCAACATAAAACTAATATGAAAGTCAATGCTAACTCATTGCTATATACTACCTCCGTGCCTTCGACAATATAATAAGAAAAACATATGTATATATTACTTATTCARAATTTWAAAAAAATAATAATATATTAAATATATTTTCGTTAGGAAAATATAATTTTTAAWTCTTAAATATTTAAATTGTTTTTATTGACTCATGTGAATTGACAATACACAGATCTTTAATACTAAGTGTTTCTTTTCTTGATATAAAAGGATTTAGAAATTAAAAAAAAACTAAATACCAACGACCTAACTTGTTCATGCCTTCATTTTTGGATCGCTTTGCAACACTTGTTCTCCATGTATTCCTATTACACACCCTTTTCAAGAATCGATAACACAATATCCATAGATAATTGGTAAGAACATAAGACCATTCATTCAAGGATCAATTCTAACTTTTGCACTATGGGATTAGTAACAACGACAACATCTACAATTATAAGTGGCCATTACATAATGACATATGGCATTACATAGATTGTACATTACACAATGACATATGGCATTACATAGGTTGTGGGGACAGGATTCAAAGAACAACTATCATGCAAACAACTTATTATGCCTAGGGCTTATGCAAGCATTAAGGAATAGACTTAATATTTAAAATGACTTAATGTTTGTGTATCAATATTGTAGATTATGGAATAAATTTGGCACACATTTTATTGTTGTATGTTTAGAAAAAAATATTTTGTCATTGAAATCATTGACATACTACTAGCATACCCTAACAAATGTGAAGATTGATGTGGAAGGGAATAGGGCAAAGGATGTGTTGCATAAGGGTTCATATTCTAGACAAGTTTTGGATATTTCAATTTCTTATTGCATGGTATTTTATCAATGAAGAGTTGTGTAACACCTTAGATTTGATCCTTGGATTAGTAATGTATATTCATGTATACAGTAAATGGTTGAGGACCGAGAAATGTAATATGTAAATATTGTACATTGAAGGTTAATAATAAAAAAAATGCATCACCAACTACATACAAAAAAGGACAAAAACACAGGGTCTATGATTCCACAATCAAGGAAAGAAAGGGGTTTAGAGAGCTCAAAGGGGCCAAAGCCAAATAATATTATTTTATTCATAGCCTAAAGTCTTTTGCTTATTTCATCCCAAGTCATACCAACCTTGGAGTTAGTAGGGGAAGCGAGATACATGGGCTTCATAGGAAGACACGTGGTGAGTTATGAGCATGCAAATATATTCCATGCATTTTGGTTACGCAAGGGGGTTGTTGACCACCACTCTCCTTCTTAGAGATTGTCTAAGAACCCAAAATTGTCATCCTATGACTCTAACAAAGGATGGGCATGGATATTATGAAAATTGTGGAAAATTGATGCCCATGTGCATGATGAATTATTGTCGTTGAGAAAACTCCATTGCAAGTGATAATCTTGGAGTCCCCAATAGATAGATTTCTTAGCTAACTTGTGTTGGATCATTGGAGGGAAGTGGAATAGCCTAAGGGTCTACGTGGAAAAGAAGGGGATCCCATTCCTTGGGTTGTGTAGGTTGAAGGGGAAAGAGAGCTAGTGAATTGGAATTGTTGTGAGAGTTTACAACTTGTGAGTTATGGGAAAAGTGGGGCATGTGAGAGGACTAGATCTAGCCGTAGGAGAAATTATTCCTTGTGGATTAATAGCCTTAACTCGAGGGTGGCTTGTTTTAGAGAGACTAAGTGCAATGGTGAGCCTATGGTTGGGTGGAACATCCTTCCTCTGTAACATGTTGGTGATTGATTTCTATAAAGATAAGTGTCATGGTTAATTGATTATTATGTTGAATTTAATGTTGTTATGTTATTAATTGAATGTTGTTCCATTGCATGCATACGTTCACATCTATATTTATGGTTTTATTGTTCATTACGAATGGATGATTGTTTTTGTATGAGTGTTCTTGGTCATGTTGCATGGATTGATTCATTACTAGTAGGACATAGAGGATTGTGGTATTAGATCAAGAGAAAAGAAATGGAAAAATTGTGTTTCAAGAAGTACCTCGTATCCTCAACAGTCGATAGAGGGTACTGGGTACATTTCAAAGTTGTATCGGAGCTACTAGGTACAACGTTGGGACTATATAGGCTAGAAATCAGAGCTACTAGTTACAACATTGGGGCTGTATGGACCAGGAATCAATTTGGATATGAAGAAGTTACAGTTTGTAGACTAAGTATTTGACATAATTCCTTAAGGAGTATAATTGGAGAAAACAATGTTGAAGCTTGCAATTGTATATTTTATGTTGACAGAGTTATATGCAAGTATTGAAGCCATTGCAAAAGGGAATTTATGAAATTGTAAGTTTGATTTGTGTAAGAAATTGGGAAAAATCCCCAATTTTGGATGAAACCGAGAGGTTAATGGTTGCAACGATGTCAAATTGGTAAGTACAAGGGTCAAATTTGATCAAGGAAGCCAAGCCTGAAAAATTTAATGGCAAACTAGTGGAGAAAATAAAATAAAATAAAAAATTAAATTAAAATAATATATATATATATATATATATATATATATATATATATATATATTCAAATAAAACATGACATGGACCATACTAGTGACATGGACTAGCAGTGTGCTACCAAGTGGGGTCAGGTGTGCAGGTGGCAACCATCTGGCAAAGTCCACAATGATCGGGTAGTCAAGTCAGTAAGGTTGTTTATGGAGGTATGCAAGGTAGTTTTTCAAATGTGCATATAGCCCCCATAATTATTTTCAGAACAATGTGTGTCCCCTAGGAGGTAATGGACAGTAAGTGGTTATGGAGCTACGAACCATTTTTATACCAACGACATGTTATGCCTCCCTAGTAGATCTTAGTCATTGCTCTGAGATCTAGCGTGGGCAACTTGTGCATCACTAGAGGGTTGTCGGAGATAGAACCCCTACCCGTCACATCAACCAAAGACAACTCATGAAATGGAGGATGTGGTAATAGAGAGGGACCCCCTCTCCCATCCACAGTTAATATTGCACCAAGTGCCAAAAAAGGACCACGAGGTATAGGCGGCCCACAATAAATAAATTTTGATAATAAAACTTATAAAATAAAGTGGAGGAAGGTAACATGAGGCCATCCAAGACTGATAGGGTAACTAAGGTGGCAAGGGAGATTACATGGTAGATATGGGGAATGATACATAGGACCTTACTACCACATCAACAAGCACATGTCATGCCACATTAGCAAGGCTGCCCCATCAACAAGATAAATATACATTTAAAAAAATTGTCTGGAGACAAAATATTATTTGGTCGTAGTATGAGAAATAAAGATTAGAACCATGTGAAATTCCAGGGGTAGGTCTGCATTGATAAGGACTATAAAATCGCCCATGAGGGTCATTGGCTAATTGTGCACCAGAACTCTAGAAATTCTAGATTAGTAGTTTTTTATGAATAAGATGGTACTTAGTACCAACAATCTTGTTGTTGATTGGAAAATTGGACAATAGGTAATGGGAGAAAACATGAAGGAACCCAATGGAGAATTTGGATAGATTCCAAAGGGTTTGGAATGGAGATGCAGAAATAGGCCAAAATCCACTATTACAAAAGGCTTTTTGGGCATTTTCAGGATATTTAAGGGAGGAAAAGGGACCCAAGATCACTAATCTGGAAAAATTATCCTAGTAAACATTTGATCTCCTAGACAATCCAAACAACTTTGTCTTATCAAATTTCTTCAAATTTTACTCTATTTGTAAGATAACGTTTTTTGCTAAAAATTCTAAGTCTAGAAAAATGCAAAAAGGGCAAAGTCGACAATTCCAGATTGATGCAGAAAATGACAGGAGCATTAATGTACCAATATGAAAGTTGTTATGAACTCATAATCATGAGTATTATTTGCACCCAATACAAAATTCTTCTTAGATCTTGATAGATTTTCTGCTACAGGCGGCAAAAGTTGGCCTCCAAGCTTGATTGTAATAGTGAGAAAGTGTAGAGAATTGGAGCTATAAGTAAAGCTCATAATTGTAGAGAAGCATTGTGGAAGAGACATGGAAGATGCATAGGGAACTTACAATCATGAAGAAGAAGTTAAAGGCTTGAACATCAGTTTAGGGAATGAGGAGATAGAGTCTAATGGACACAAAGATATGATGGAGCCATCAGAGCTGATAGAAACCATGATGATTTGAAGATGGAGGGGAAGAGTTACAAATATGATAATGAGAGGTTAACAAGAGCTCAGGAGGAACAAAATCAGATAAACACTTAGCTACTATAGAGTTTAAATCAATTGTAGAGGAAAATGAAGAATGGAACAACTTGAAGACATGAGGAAGAAGGAAGACCTCATGGAAGGAAGGATAGTTATAGAAGATCCAAGAACTCAAGGACAACACTACTCTCCAACTCATTCAACCAAGAAGTCACATGCATATAAAGAATTAAAGAGCAACCCAAAAGTGTCCCTTCTTAAGCATCAAATAAGAAGACACAAACTGGACAATTTGCAAGGAGAGCTTAGGAAGATTAAGCCACTAGCTTTAGATGGTTAAAACAAAAGGGGAGAGGATGTCGAAGCTTGGTTGCTAGAGATAAGAAAGTATTTTTAGTTACATAGCTACTCATCCAATCTAGAATTCGAGATTGTTATATGCCATCTATAAGGAAAGGCTTCTATGATGTGGAATCAACTCAAGTAAGTTAAGCACATCAATGAGAAGAGGATTTCTTGGAAGCGGTTCAAGAAATACTTTCAACAACAATATATTTTTGAGCACTATTATGACAAGAAGATACACAAGTTATTTGAACTCAAGTTGGAAAATATGACCATGGAGGAATATGAGAAGAAGTTGTTAGAACTATTGAGGTATGTGGGATTTATTAAAGAGGAGAAAGTGAAGATACAAAGGTTTATAAGTGGACTGCCATCATTTTACAAAGACAAGATCCAATTTGATGAACCTAACACTCTGAAAGAGACCATTAAGAAGGCCAAATGCCTACATGAGTAGAACAAAGGAAAAACAGTTTTCTAGATGTCGTGGAAAGATCAAAATAAGGACGAAATGGATCAAAGGAAAAGAGGATTCAAACCTCCTTTCTCCAAGAATAGTCCTAATACATATAAGCAAAGCTAGCTAGCTCAGAATGAATCCAAGATGGTAGAATCCTTCAAAAAAAGGGCAAGCCAACCAATCAAGTGTTGGGGATGTAAAGGAGACCATATGTACATAGATTTTCATCATAAGAAAGATATAATGAGGAAGGTTCTCAACATAGAAGAGGCAAGTGCAATGGAAGATGTGGGACAAATGTCCCAATAATATATGTAGCCTTGGAAAATAGGCAAACAAATTATTAGTCAAATATGATTGAGGTTGAAGGTAAGATTGTCAATCAACTTGTTGTTATTTTAATTTATTTAGCAGCAAGTCATGGTTACATTGCCCCTAATTTGGTTGAAAGATTTAATTTGAAGAGAAGTTATCATGAGAAATCATGGTTGGTTCAACTAGCCACTGGAACCAAAAGGAAAATTAATGAGATTGTTAAAATTTATCCATTAGTTATTGTTGATGTGTTTTCATGTCACCCATCAACTAGGTGATTTTGGTCCATACTTGAACCTATGTCTCTCTCAAATGGAGACCAAATTTTGAAATTCGGAAAGTTCCATATGACTGTCACCTATTCATCATGAAGGCCCAACAATTTTTTAAAATTTTAGAATCAATTTATGATGTTGTAGTTCCTCTTCAACGAGGCCAACGGGGATGGTTTCTATTTTCAACAATATAAAAATACCAAAAAGAAGGAAATTTATTGTGATCATACTCACATTGGAAAGCCTTATGTGTTAGCTTTGTCCAACATTTTATTGAATAAAAAACCGAGGTCATATGCATGAGATATCACCATTTCCCCCCTCCATTTTTGGAATTTTGACCAAAAGTTATGAAAATTACTCTACCCTCACTCTCCATACTTAGGAATTTTCCTTCCCATACTCCATTTTCATTTTCCTTACTCTCCACACTCCATACTTAGTCATTGTCCTTGTTCTTGTTACTCTCCAAAGTGTGCTCTCCATTTTTGGAATTTTGACTACAAGTTATGAAAATTACTCTACCCTCACACTCCATACTTAGTCATTTTCCTTGTTCTCGTTACTCTCCAAAGTGTGCTCTCCTTACTTTCCATACTTTGCTCTCCTTACTCTCCATACATAGTCATTTTCCTTACTCCCCGTACTCCATTTTCCTTACTCTCTACACTCCATACTTTCTTTCTCCCCTTACTCCATATTTATTCATTTTCCTTGTTGTCCTTACTCCCCATACTTAGTCATTTTCACTACTCTCCATACTCCAAACTTAGTCATTTTCCTTAATCTCCATACTCCATTTTCCTTACTTTACTTAGTCATTTTTCTTGCTCTCCTTACTCTCTAAAGTATGCTCTCTCTACTATCCATACTTAGTCATTTTCAATAATTTTCAATACTCTCCATACTCCATACTTAATCATTTTCCTTACTCCCCATACTTTATTTTCCTTACTCCCCACACTCCACACTCCATACTTTCTTGTTCTCCTTACTCCATACTTGGTCATTTTCCTTGCTCTCCATACTCTCCATACTTAGTCATTTTCAAGACTCTCCATACTCCAAACTTAGCCATTTTCCTTACTCTCCATATTGCATTTTCCTTTACTTAGTTTTACACCTAGTTTATTTTGACAATTTGAATGTGGAATACAGGAGCTCGTAAGTCAATTTTGTACATCACTTCAACCTACAACCCTCAACCTCCCAACACTTAATCATTTTTACTAAGTTACCTCTACATTGCCCAACTTCTACGTAATCCTATTTTACGATCAAATGGACCTATCTCTGGGTAACACTTAGAAGGTATTGGTTGGACATAGATGACTCAACAATGAATTGGCATGATGACTGGGTGATGAGGTGGCGATCAAAAGTTACACTGTGCACAAGCTACATAAGGTTCTATGGCTCTCTCTCTACTTCACACACCAACACTATGGAGGAAATTTCTTTATAAATATGTTATGGATACCCTCCCACAATGCATGTGGGATAAATAAGACAAATTTGCAAATCAAGGGCCAAGATTCACATGGAGAATAGATCAACAGATGTTGAGTCTATATCTTCCAGAGGCCATAACCTGGGTTCTCGATGTCCAAATTGAGAAAACGAGAGATCATTTGAAATCTAGAGACATGAATAACACTTTGGAAATGGTTTCCATGCCTGGAATGATAGTTATCGTGCCCTTAAAATTAAAACACAATCGTGACTATTTTTGGCTTGGTAGCACATTATTTTTGAAAAATTGGTTATTAAAAGGAATTTCTGAACATCTAAAAGTATGCCCTAATTAAGAGATGAATATCAAAATTAATATTTACCAAAAGGATATTAATAGGTTGCACAAAAGGGAAAAAACCCCAATTGTAAACCAGTTCCAAGAAGATGAAGAAAAGATTATCAAAGAAGATGTGGAATGCATTTGAATTGATAGAGAGAGTTCTTTCCATCATAGTAAGTCAAGTAGACACTTTACTAATCCCTTTTCCTTCTTTTCCTTCCAGTTAGTAGTCACCCAAGCTTTTTATTTCATGATCTGTGAATGCCAAAGGTCAATTCCTAACTGTGTTTTCTCCTTTCTTCCAGGTCTTTCATTTACTGGTCCACATGAGCCCCATCCCAGTCCGTTTAGAATGAATTCATTTACTTTTTGATTTGATAAACTCTTTTAAAGACATCTGTATATTTTTGGAGGTTCCTAGAGAACTATTCAATACACTATACTAGTGATTTCTCAAACTTTGAGTTTTAAGCATGAGATTTCAAGTGTGTGTCTATCAAAATCCCTTTCAGTTTTAATTGAATGATCATGTTAACTTCTCTGCATATGTGGCCTTTAATTGTCATTATGCTAAATGACGTGTCTTGCTTTACTTTTTGCTATGATAGACATTTCATTGCTTGAGATTCTTATAATCATGTACAATATTGTAAATATTTATTTTTAAGAAAGCTTGGTCCTTTCTCAAGCATTCCCTGCATGTGAATATTTGATTCAAGAATAAGCCTGGTCCTCTCTCGAGCATTTTTTATATTTCTGTATTTTAATTAACAAAGAGGAGTACCACCTCTCTAAATTTTTTTTATCCTTGTGATGTTATCTTCAAGACCCTGAATAGTCTTTTAGATCAACATTTTTGGCAACCATACTGGGGAGAGATTCATTTTCAAGAAACCTGATACTTTTCTTTTAGGATCAAATATTATTAAAAAGCTAGAAGTTGTCTGATTCAAGTCTTGGAAAAATATTTGACAAGTTTTTAGCTGAATGATTTAAAATGAATTGGGTTCTTGAAAACCTCGTTCATGGAACATCAAGTGGCATTGAAGATATGTTATTGTAGTTTCGACAACAAGTCAATTAGGCCAAATTCTATAGAACCAAAGAACCATCCAAGATTCGGGAGGATGAGATCCATGGCGACTCCATTATTAAAACTTTGGATTTTTAAGAAAGATTCTCTAGTGACTCCACTAAAAAGATTCCAAAATTACAAGAAAATCTATATTCCGACTCTACCAAAGAGTTTCTTTCATGTTGTGATGACATTTCATCTTCCCCGTCAAGCCCAACAAAAGTTGTTCAAGTTCCGGTAAAGAGAGAAGGTTCAAAAAGAAAGAAACAATTACACAGAAGCCCCCTCAATTTGCAAGGAGAGGTTCATCCCTTTCCAACTATTTCCATGGATAAGCTTCACATGTTCTCCATAAATACTTCAGAGGATGTGGAGAAGCATTTGGTTAATTTTGATAATGCTTGTGATATTTATAATGTGGCCAAAGATGATGTTGCATGTTAATTGTTTGTCCCAACTCTAGAAGGAAATGATCGTGAATGGTTTTATTCATTGCCGCCCATAACCATGACTAGTTGGGACATATTAGAAGATTTCTTTGTTGAGAAATATTTCCCAAGGATAGATCCATATTCTCTTTTCTTGAAGTTGGTTGAAATATAGATGAATGAGAAAGAGACGGTAAAATATTTCACTTTCATATTTATGAAAGTCCTTCATGATATTCCTCGAGAAATGTTTACAAATGAATTCATCATTTTTAGCTACTGTGAAAATGCTTTTCCTGTGAATCTGAGATTTTTATTGAAGAAAGAGGGAAACTGCAATTGGAAAGAGTTAATGCAGCGAGCCCAAGTCATTGAAGAAAATATTCATAAAAGTGATGTTGATCTTTTGAACTTTCCAATACACTTCCAAGAACATCAAGAAAAGGATTTAGAGGAGAAATGCTATCGAATATGTGGAAATCTCTCTACATCATATCATGTTCCTAATGTTGAAAACGAGAACCCTAATTTTTCAATTCAAGAAGAATACCATCTGCCACATGCTCCATGGGAGGGAAATTGTGACCTCTCATATACTCAATCTGAGAGTAATGTTGACAATGAGTTTGAGGACAAATTTGATGAACCTCCATTAAATGCACATGAAGATTTCATTCAATATGGTCATGGAGAAAATGTTGTAGTGGGTTCTCAATGGTTGCAATTGGTTTATACAACACCGCAAGAGGGATGCAAACTTAGGATGATAAAAGTGATTTTAATTATTACCACTCTACATTAAACATTCAAGCTATTGATTACTTGTTCGGAGTAGAGTCCAATGAAGAAGGAGTCTTCCAAGCATTAAAATAAAAAGGGTATTTGAAACAAGAGGGATGAATGGTATATTTTAATTTCTAAGACAAGGAGATTGTTAGTAAACAACAAGAGCTAGCCATACATTTCTCCATCGATTTTCAACAACAATTTGTTTGTCAACTTCACCATGGCACTATTGTCATTTCATAATAGAGGAATGTCTTTGAAGCATTGCCAATAAACTAATACTCTCAACTACGGTTGGGAGTAATCATATGAGATGGTTATGTATATGGCTACATTGGAAGTCTACGTACACGTGAAAGTATCCTTTCTCTTCAAGTAGGTTAGGATAGGTAGATTTTTGTTTTCCCTTGTATATAATGTTGTTCTTTCAACAAGGTTTGCCTAATAAGCATTTGTTAGATCAAATAATGGTTTGGGGATGACTCCATGGCCTGATGGATGAGGTAGTTGGTCTGATTATGGTATAACCCGCATGGGGTCATTGTCCTGTAGTTGAAGCAAGTTGTTGATGTTCTTTCATGTCACCCATCAACTAGGTGACTTTTTTCCATACTTGAACCTATGTCTCTCTCAAATGGAGACCAAATTTTGAAATTTGGAAAGTGTCATATGACTGTCACCTATTGATCATGTGATCTAGATTTATAAATGGAATGAAATGAAATACCGATTTATAACAAAAACACAGAGATACAGTGAAACTTGACTTCTATTAATAAATGAAATGTGTTAAACTATACAAATGCGGAGTGAAACAAACTCGCTTGAATGGTGGTAGCTTATCTATGAGAAGAGATGTGATGACTATGTGCATTCTCTAAAGCGCATTAAAATGAAGCTGAAAGGCCTTTTTATCATAAATAGACAATGGAGAAACCCTAAAGATCCAAAAACCTAACCCTAGGAGACAAAACACCAAAAGGTTTGTGGTCCTCGATGGGGTTAGTTGGTATGCCAACTTCTCAGGGTTGTAACTTTTGTATACGATCTCGGTTCGACACACTCAATAGCCCATTGGAAAGGTCTAGCCGAGAAGTAAATATTTCGATCATCCCCGACCATGCCTTTCAATATTTTTTGGGGGCTGTTGTGCCCAGAAAATATCGTTTAAAGCCTCAAAATGGCCTCAGAAGTCCAGGACCCAGAAAAGTGTAGAAAAACTGCCAAAATGAAAAACTGTGCTTTGAGCTAGTAGAATAGGTGGGTGGTTGTTATACCACAAATCGCCACATCAATTTCATTTGTGAGATCGCTTAGTATTTTCCCCTAGATTGCAAACTTAGATCCCATCCTCCATTAAAATCACCTAAAAAACAACATTTTTGTTTTCATCCACAAATCACCCATGTGCAAACCGCGGATGTCCATGCCTTGCTAGTTTGCAACTCGTGGATGCCCTAAAAAATATGAAAAAATAAAAATATTCCACATTTTCTGGCGGGTTTTTCTGTTGGGCTCGTTCCCAAACATCCCTTGGCCCATACACAATAGAATCAAACCACCTCAACCTCTTGAGGATAGTATAAAAGCACCTATGAGGGCATGGGCGAGGAGGACATTCTTGGTGCAAGATTGTGGTAACAATTTTTCAATATTCCCTGATTCTCTGATCCTCTGAGTAGCATCCTTGTTCTGGAAACTCTTTTTCAAGCATTCCTTCCTCCCATATATATGACCATTGAGTGTGTTCCTATCCCTTCTGGGTAATTCGTGGAAGAGTCATCCTATAGAGTTGATGCTTGAAGGACCAACGAATGAGCCTAGGCAGTTAGATTCAAGGCACTGCTGACTATTAGAGTCAGGTTGTAACTACCTACTCATACGCTTTTCAATAAAAGAGTTCTATTTCCTTCCATATTTGTGTATTATTGTTCAATTTATTTGTATATGCTTACTTGCGTTACATATCTGAATTTTCTTATTACATGTATGACTTGTTTTCATAACTACCTGGTGGCAACATAGACTTGATCTCTTTTTGGAGGTTGATACCGACAGAGATCAGGAGCGAATCAAAGGTTAAGAGCGAGGAACGACATCAAACGATAAGATACAAGGTGTGACCTCTTCTCTTCTCTCTTCCAAAAGCAATTATTTGATTACCAATTTATATGTGTGAGGGTAGGGTTTGTCTTTTGAATACAACTAGGTTCTGTTGTGACATCACCCAAGGTCACATGGAAAAATCCCATAAATAGAATTGGCGACCATACTACAGATTTTTCTCCTAGTTTGGGTCAGTCTAAGGTTTTCTTCTATTGTCTTGATTGCTGTGAGTTTCTTGTTTTCTGAGATTTTCTTTTAAAGCATATGGCATCTAGAACATTTTTCTAAGTTTCTAGATGCCTCCTTCTAGATTAGCTTTTTTCCTTTTCAAGGTTTACTGATCCATCCACATTTAGTCCCTTTCTGAGTCACAGATATTCATGATTCACCCTTGTATGACCCGTGGATGTCCACTAGTCCTAGTGTGCACAGTCGTGTATCTATGTAAGAAACTTGTATTTTAAGCCTTTCTCTCTGTTCTAGGAGGGTTTGGTTTGGTTATTTGTTACAATATGAGCCTTTTGGGTTTGATTTTGCTTTTGATTGCTATGTTAAGTCTCTAAAAACTTTCATATCATCTAAAAGATCTTTCTTTTGGTTAAGTTAGTCTTTTGGTTATAAGGTTCTTTAGGTGGGTCAAAAGGTTAGTCATGTGTGGCTGGGATGAGTTTCCAGTTTGATTTTTGTGTTTCAATGATTCTTGACTATTTTCTTTCTTTCTCTTTACCTTATTCCCTTTGTTCATAAAAAAAGAAGGAAAATCACATCTCATTTGTATTTCATTTCTTTTAATAACAAAAAATACAAAACTGCCTGTTTGATGGTCATTCTTCTCTCATTCCCTTGTCTCTGAACTTTTCAAGAAAATAATTTTCTTACTAGCACTTAGGTCTTTAGGCATGTTGCTTTCTTTGGTAGAAAGAAAAAGAAAATGAAAAAAACCATTTTTTTGCTAATTAGATCTCTTTCTTTCTTTGCATTGTTTTGCATTGTTATTTGAAAAAGAAAAATATACTAGCATAGGTTTTCATTTTCTCCTCATATTGAAAACATTTCAAAAGAAAAATAAGAAAGGGAATATTTTTTTTTCTTCTTTTGTTTCTCTTGAAAGTTGCATGGTGCATTTTGCATCAGAAAAGGAAAAATTTGCATTTCAAGGTTTGAAGGATTGTTCATGCTTTTTCTTTTTTGAAACTCTTTTTCATTGAAGAATTAGTGTAAAGTTTTATTTACCAGTGTTCTTATAAGTTTCATTTTTGCAAGAGTTTCAAACAACATAAGTTGCACTTCCATATCCTTTGAGTAAAGAACAACTACTAAAACAAACGCTAAACTTTAAATGTACTAGACTTTGTTTCTAGGGTTCACAAACACGTTTAGGGTTAGGGCCTTGGATTAGGATTGGAGAGATAACTCTCCAAGGCCATTGAACAAACATAGGAGTCTGGGTTAGGGAGAGTCAAATCCATCTGTCGTATAAGTATAGATGGGAATCTCCTCTAACACATGAGTCAAACATGAGGTCACGTAAAACAGAGCCGAGGAGATATCCTCTCCAAAGCTTAACTGAGCATAGTGGGGAGATCGTATATTGGAGGCTTTTCCTCAAGTGATACTGACCCATATGGCGTCAGTCCTATGGAAGAGTTTTGGGCTCAATTACCCTGCCCATATGTGTTCTAGGATAAATTCGTGAGTGCGGACACAGACCAATCTCCCCAGATCCACCTGGATCTGGAACAAACTGTGACAGAATACTACTCTTTCCCTAGTTCTAAAGTATTGAATGGACAAGAGAAGAAGGATGATGTACTTACTTTATGAAAGCTCTCCTTATCTCTATTGATCCTCGCTCTGCTACGATGCTCTTGCGTCGTCCAATCACAACAACACAAACCAATCATAACAAAGACATTAATATATTCAAAACTCTAGACTATACATGTGATCAAGGAATCATGTAATAATGCGATATCATCATTATGGGAAAGGGACATATTCATGTATTATATTAACTGAAAAAGAGGAATACAACCTGAGCCTTGATGTCGTAGATCTCCTTTCAACGGCTTCTAGCTTTGACACACACACATTTTCTCATCATGCATGAAGA
>ML810755.1:33254-53974 GCA_009831015.1 Picea engelmannii | reverse complement strand
CCTTCTAGAAGGATCGAGAACTTATTCGTTTTCTCTCTTAAGAAACATTTCCGCACCCTGACCATTAACACAGAGCGGAAAGTCCGCAGTCAGACTGAATGCAACCTGCGGAAATCAAGTATTTCCGCAGGACAATATATATGTAGCCTGCGTACTATCTTCAAAAGTGTGATTTAGAGAAACTGATAAGTGTAACTTTCTTCATGAAAATGATCTTAAAGAAGAGTTAGATCTTCCATCATCATGTCATTATCATGTCATCATCTTGATAACCAAAAATGTGGATAACAATATGTTTGATCTCGACTGTCGACTCTACCCCCTCAACGCTGACTATGAGTTGGTGACATTAGTTGCTTTTCCTATGGATCTTAGAGTTGACTGCGAGGGTTTGTTATGGTACCTGGGGCAGATTTCGTATCACACTTTTCAGTACTGTTGGAGGGTGACCCGTGAAGCATGGGTGCTTGCATCAGATAAGGTTTGTCAGTGGAGGTCGGGATAAATGCTTCTCACTCCTTCGTTTGTTGGTTCTCGGGACTTAATCAACATTCATCTAGAAGGTCCCTTTCTACTTGTTCATTCCTTTAGAATCAAGACCTCATCCACCCGGGCTAAATTTTTGGAGAAGTTGTTTGCTTGTGATGTTTCTCTTAGGAATTTTTATTGGAGTGTTGCTTTGAATAGTTGGCCAAGTAGGCTGTTTCAGTATCACCTCTTTTGGATCGTTGATTTAGGGTGGTTGACCAACCGCTGTGCTGGTTGGGAAGGACTCCTAATATTTCTCTTGAAAGCGTGGAGCTACCTCTTATAAGGCATGGGTTTTTATACCACTCGTTTTCCAGAGTTAATGTGTGAGACATTTTTGGATATGAACAATCCTACAAGAGATGAAACTATGCATAAGAAATTCATGGCCAAAGTTCTTGAGGATACCAACCAAGGAATCCCTGCCTAAGGAGATTCTTATGCTTTTCCTTTCTTTGGAAATGTTGGTTCCCCCTTGATGGCCACTTTGAACATTCCTGGGTTGAATGTAGGACTACCAGTTTGGTTGTGGACCACTATGAACGTCCTAGATGCTCTTGATTCTTCTTAGATAAGCACCTTATGTTAGGGGCATCGTACAAATTTTGATCCTTCCCCTTCTACATCTGCACAATTTACTCCTTCTCTTTCTCCCTCTTCTGGTGAAAGTCTTGCTACTAGTAACCAGAAGTCTAAATGGAATAGGAATAAGAAGAGTAAGAAGAAGAATCAACCAACCTTTGCTAGTCATGCTGGGATCGCGAAACCAACCTTTGCTAGTCATGTTGGGAGCGTGAAACCAACCTTTGCTAGTTATGTTGGAGTTATGTCAACAACCTCTACAAGTCATGTTGAAGAAAAGAAACCAGTTGCTGCAATTCATGCTGGGTTCATGAGTCTAGTCACTGCTAGTCATAGTAGACAAATGTGACCAACCTCTACAAGTCATGTTGGAGATCAACACCTAGCCATTGCAAGTCATGTTGGAGATCAACACCTAGCCACTGCAAGGCATGTTAGGGGCAATCCATCGACCGCTGCAAGTCAGGTTGGGGGCATTGATACGGTTGAGAAGCCTAGATGTATAGGGCGTAAGCCCAAGTTCCCATGTAAGCTTTGCGAAGGAAATCACCTTACTCATTTGTTCCCTCCTATTGTCGTGGTATGAAGAGCATGGTTCTTGTCTGAAGGCCCTTTTAGTTCTAAGTCATCTTTGGTTTCCCAACAATCTATTCAATCATTGGTTGATGAAGTGGTTGTGCCGATGCAATCTTCGACCGATACCACTCTCGTTTTGGGGGGTGATGCATATCTTGACCATGTTGTCGTGCATCCTATTCAACTAGTGGTTGAGGAAGCGGTTGTGCCGATTCAATCTTCGATCGATCCCATTCTTCTCTTGGAGAGTGACCAGTCTTCCAAAGTGGTATAGCCGATGCAATATTCGGTTGATCCCACTCTTCTTTCAGGGAGTGATGCATCTTTCAACTATGTCTTTAGCATTTTCAGTTCAATACCTTTTGAACATTGGTGCGTTCCATTCTCTTTGAGAATGCTCCCTCCAAGTCCTAGGATGGTTTCCTTTGCTTAGAATGATCTTGTGGAGCCTCACCTTCCTTCTTTTTCACCTTTCTAGATAATAGTTCTGGTTTAATCTATGTTGAAAGGCATTCGTTGATGTGTTGTAGATGAAGGATCCTTTGCAAGTATTTTATCCTCTTCAGCTTGAAAAGCGTTGGGTTATCCCAAGCTTGTGTCATCTACCAATGAGTTGCTGGCTTTCAACATAAAACCTAGTGAATGTCCAGGGATTCTTCCTCAGTTGCCTATCACGTTAGGTGGGAAGACTATTCTAGTCGATCTATTAATGGTGTCAGGACCTTTAGACTTTAATATGCTTCTTGGGTGTGATTATGTTTATGCTATTAAGGTTGTGGTGTATATGCTCTTTTGTGTGATGCATTTCCCTCTCAGCAGAAGCATTATCACTATTGATCAACTTTCCTGTGATAATCACCATCCTAGTTTGATTTTGGTTCAATTTTCCGCTTTGTGTGTTCCTAGTGTTCGAGTAGACTCTTCCTCGCCATGGGTGAATTATGTGGTGTCTTATTCTCAGTGTTCAATTGCTTCTGAGATGGGATTTTTATAGTTATGTTCACCTTCTCAAGACATGGTCTTGAAAATTGATCAAGTGTTTTATCCAGTGGGGGCATGGGAGCCCTTACTTCCCCTTATTGGTCTGAGTAATTTGGTGTTTCCTCTTGACTCTCATATTACTTTTTGTGAGACCTCGAGCCCTGGTATTTGTGTGTTGTCGAGCCCCAGATTCATGGATGTTGAGTTTACTTAAGATGATGTCATCCTTGAAGCTATGATTATGGACACTCAACCTCTTCCTGAACTGGAAGATTTATTGGTTGGTTACCAACAAAACCCTTGGCTTGAGCCTAGCAATGGGCTCTACCTGGAGAACCACTATGCATAAGTAGTAAGGCTGTGCGATCCTCTATACATTTTGTACTTTTAGGGTTTCTTGTTTTAAAGTTCTGTATCCCTTAGCACATGTTTTTATCAGAGGTTTCTATATCTGACTTATTAACTTCTGGGTAAGTGTTTTTGGTCTTATATATAGGACTTTGGAGACATTTTTTTTTGGTACCTTTTCGTTCCATGTCAATCCATTATGACAAGTAATGATCTTGAAACTGACATATAGGTTAGATTTCCCCCTTCATGAATTTTTTCATTATCCTTTTCCTATTTCATTTTTCCTGAGGATCAACCCACTGAGTTGTGGCATGGAACCTTCTTTGTTGTTTAGAAGTGTTGTAATTCACGTGGTGGAGCCTATCTTCCATGAGCATCCTAGCTTAGAATCCCTTTGCATTCTGGCACTCATGCTGAAAGTTTCTATTTAGGCTTAGGAGTCTTGTTTAGCCCCACCATGTCTTTTCATTGAAGCTGCATATCTCCTTCTCAATCTTTTTCTGTCCATTACCTCCAAGACTCCCCTTAACAGATGTTGATACTTATGTTAACACCTCTTCGGATTCCTCAACATGTATTGTGTTCTTTACTGACATGTAGAGTAGGTTCCTTTCTTCCTGCAAGATGCATATATTCGTATCATTCACATATCATCCATAGGGTCCACCCCATTCATTCATGACATCATACCTTAAAGTTGCTTTAAAGGTGTGATTTATGAATGATAGAGCTTACCTCTCCATGGGTGTTCTAGTTAGTACCTCACTCACATTTTTGACACCCGTACTATAGTTGTTTTAGTAGGCTTGGAAGCCCTGTTCAATCCTGCTATGTCTTTGCGTTGAGGCCTCATGACTTCTTCTCAATATCTTGTTGGATTACCTACCCACGAGGCTTCCAAAATTTTGTTGAGTTGTAATTGCATTGCATATTAACCACTCATTCTTCTAGGCCTAATGTCGGATTCAACTTGCCATCATTGAACCATTTTCTTATGCATTCCTGCCAGTTACTAGCCTTGCAATTTATGCCTTTGTGATTCGACACCTTAACTATCAAGGAAACATTCCCCGAGTGTCCTTATCCTTCACATGCTTCCTTGCATTGAGCATAGGTATGTTCCTTGCACTTTGGAACTAGTTTGCTTGCTCGCGACACTCGCTTCCTCCATTGTGCTATAACAATCTTTTATTCATTTTCAGGCTTTAATAACATGAAAAAGACAAAAAAATAATAAAAAAATAAAAAAAAGAAGGGGGGAAAGAATCTATATTTTTGTTGGTACCAATCTTGTCGCCCTTAAACAAAGCACAATCTTTGAGTCAATGTTTCAATATTTTGGGTTTCGTATAGCTTTAGCATAATTTTTCTTGTTTTTGAGTATAATCTCCTCCGGTTGGTTATTCTTCCAACCATGTGGAGTGTTTGATGATGCCCGTTGTATCAAAAATTTATCCCATTTTATAATCCATGCTGCATAAGTCACATAATGTGTCATGCTTTTTTTCAAGGGAAGTTTCATCCTGAGTCGACCATTTTGCAAAAAGTCTCTGACCTTTCAAGTCGACCTTCCCATGTCAGTCAAACACATCTCATCATCACAAGTTGTATCTTTTTATCTCACTCATGCCAGTATAGAAGGTCCCCATTGACTTCTCGTTGGCGGGTCTACTCTTATCGACCCCGACACATTTATATGAGAGTATGACCTAGAGTTGCACACTGGGCCTATTTCCATCATTGATAAGTGACCTTGCGCTCAACAGATGACAAACCATCATTGGTCGTTGAATGAGTTCTTTCCCTTGTGTTCGACATCATACATAGGGATTCGTGTGATACCTTGGTTTCCATTTGACCCCGTTGGTGGATTCCTCGTCTTTGTCAGTAGTCTTTATCATTGGCTACTATTCAAAGAGTCTCTTCCATGCGCTATTCCATCTGGTGCATGCCGGAGTCGTACCTCAGTGTGGTCCTTACAATATATTTGTTCGAGTCCTTCCAAATATTTGGCCTCCTACTACCCCTCATGTTGGATGATGAAGGATGCCTTAATTCCTTCCTTCCAACGAATCTCTTCCTATCGACTTCAACATATCTTGCTTTGGGACACAGATCTAGATTTATTTGTGGTACCTTGGGGCTTACATTCATCAGTGGCAGTTTCCCTCGCTATTGATAGTGGGAATACATCAATGTCCCATGATCGATAGATTCTATAAAGTGTTCGACACCAGTTCATTTATTCACACTTGTTAGATTGTACCATGGTACCTTGATTCCCATTATCATCGTTAATGGGTCGTCTCATGTTTGTTAAAAGTATACATCAATGACTAGTAATCAAACAATGTCTCACTATGTTCAACCCCAACACATCTATTCACATAGTGTAGACCCGTACCACGACAAATCGTTTTGAAGACTTCGGGTGAAGTATGAGCATTATTGGATATGTGTTATATTCTTTGCAAGATTAGAACTAGTGTCTACGTTGCACTAGAGCCCCCCTGGATTTTTTTTGCCTCGATTTTCGTGTCCATTTTTGGGCGGTCCTCGGTTTTCTTGTCTATTTTTGGGTGTTTTTTTAGCACATTATTTTTCACCAATGGTTTTCTATTTTAGGTTAAGGAATCAGGGTTGTTGACTAATCCAGGTCATTGGATTATGGTTTTGGATGCCGCTGACTCCTATATGTATATTGTATTGTAAACAATGTATGATGTGAATGAATATAGAATATGTTGGTTTCCCCGGTTTGGGTTTCCAGGGGAAAAATCTTTGTGTAATGTGTTAATTTTCCATTGTATCTTTATTTTCTTTTACTAAACATCTGTTTGGAGTAAATTATTGTACAAGGTTAAATTCTACAAGCATCATATCTTTTGTGCTCATAATCGACATATATTGTACCACCCCTTAGAAATTAGTACTTGCGAAGGATCAATTTGTTCACTCCACTAGTTCCATATATCCTCTTATTTGATTTTGAGACATAGCTCCACTGTGTATCTGTTGGTGGCTATGATCTACTTTTTACATGGATCCACTGTGTATTCCTCGTGGCCATGATTGCTACTTTATATATATCACATGGATCCACTATGTATTGTTCATGGCCACAGACATCGGTCATACTTTCATATATGCCATGGATCCGTAGTGTACTTGATTTGGCAGCTATGCTTGCATTACTCTTGAGCATGGGTATGCTCGACTTGAGAAGAGAATACTCTTACTTTATCTCTGTTGATGGTTTCTGTTATTGGATGAGTTGTTCAAGAACCTTCATTATATCTACTTCAATGAATCCTCGCCTCTTAGACTTATAATTATTTCAATCATCAATTTCCCTTCTGACATCACACATTAGGGGGCATCTGTTATACCACAATCTGCCACATTAAATGAATTTGTGATATGGATTAGTCCTTTTCCCTATCTTGCAAACTTAAATCCCATTCTGCTTCATCAAAATCCCATAAACAATGGCCATCAATATCCACCTGGATCAATCCTCCTCCCTTAGGAAGCAATGATCTCCATTGCATTGAGTTCCCCCATCTGATGGGGAAAATTTCGTTGAACTTGGCCTCGGGTGAGCAACTTGACTTGGTGTAGGAGCTACACTACTTTGACAACCTCATAAAGTTGGATCCTCCATTGGCAAGTGTCCTTAACTTGTGTGTCCATGATTTGATCAATGGTTGTACGTTCCATGTAGTCAGGGTTGAGCTCTATCGGTTTCAATTTCTCTGTTATCTCGGATGTGTCCAATAATGGTGGAAAGTATGGCCGAAGGAGGTCCACATTGAACACTAGGTGCAAGACAAGGAAGGGAGGAATAGTTATCTCAAAAGCATTGTCACCCACAACCTTGGTGATGGTTTAAGGACCATAATGAAGTGGATGAAGCTTTCGATGGGGTCCTATAAGGTGTTCCTTCTGCAAATGCAACCAAACCTTGTCTCCCACCTAAAACTTGTGTGAAACCCTGTGTTGATCATGGTACTTCTTATACTTAGCATTAGCTTTCTACAAAATATCATGGACCTGTTAGTAAATGTATTGAATTCGTTAAATAAACTTGGTGGCTTTGTTGGCCTCATATTGAACATGGGAAGATTTTACCTGTGTGGTCACAAGCTGCAGTGCGACATCAATGGGACCCAATGGTTGAAATCCCAACCCCACCTGAAAGGGGATATGGCCAATTGAGCTATGGATGGGATCTGTTATAGCTACGTTGAATATAGAGGAGACTCTCATCCCATGTCTGTGGATGCTTGGAGTTGTACATGTGAAATATATGCATGATCATCATGTTGATGACCTCTATCTGGCAATCAATTTGGTGGTGGAAGGCAATGGATTTGGTGATCTTGGTTTCCAACAGTGACTAGAGGCTTGACCAAAATGTGCTTAGGAACCTGCTATCTTGATTTGAGATGATGGTCTGTGGTATCCAAAAATGTACCCACACCCATTTGAAGAAGAGCTTGGCAGTAGCCTCCATTGTGATACTATTCTTGTAGGCTGTTATAATGGCCATCTTAGAAAATTGATCAACCACCACAAAAACACAGTCATTGCCCTACTTGGTTGAAGGAAGGCTAGACATGTAGTCCATTGAGATGGATTCCTAGGGCTTATTGGGAGCAGGGAGAGGGGTGTACATGCCTTTCTTCTTAATGGATGGTTTGGAAATAGTGTAGGTAATGCAAGTTCAAATGTACTTTCCGACTTGCTGTCGAAGTTTTAGCCAACATAAATACTTCTGTAGAACTGCCATTGTCTTTTCCACACCAAAGTGTCCTGCCATTCTAGTGTAGTGAGCTTCCCAAATCAACTTTGTATGCTCACTTGAAGGAATGCAAACATGGCCCATGTGGCATAACAATTCGTCTTGAAGATGAAATTCAACGACGGGTGTTCCTGCACCCAAAATCTGGAAAGTGGTAGCGAAGTTAGGATCTCTCTTGTAGAGTTGGGGCCACCCAGAGGTCTCATGTCTGCAGGAGTGGAGCACCATGGTTAATGTTGCAACTGGGGGTTGATTAAGGTAGTCGGGGACGCGATTGGTACTCCCTATATTATATTTGATGTTGAGATGAAACTGGTGCAAGTATGTGGACCACTTTTGATGGTGGTTGTTCTGCAATTTTCATTATGTCTGCATGAACCACAAAGGCTTGTGACCAGTGTGGATGACTATCTCCTTCCCGAGAATGTAATGCTTCCATTGACGACATGCTTGTACATGGAATACATTTCTTTGTTATAAGTGGGGTACTTACAGACTGCATCTGATAATGTCTCACTATGATAGGCCATTGGATGATCGTGCTGAGTGAGAACTACGCCCACATCATAATCGAAAGCATTTGTCTCAATTTCAAAGGGTTGTTGCAGATAAGGTAATGAGAACATCAGGGCTGAGCACAAGCGATGTTTCATATCATTGAACAATTTTTTGTTGCAATTGTCCCCACACGAACTTTGCTTTACCACCACCCTTGGTCACTTGGTTGAGGGCCCATGTGATATGGGAGAATCCCAACATGAACGTGCGATAGAGATTGGCAAGTCCCAAGAATCTCCGAAGCTTGATTAGTGTGGTCGGGGATGACCAGTAATGAATGACCTAGATATTGGATGGATCCACGTGCACACCATGATCATCAACAATGTAGCCTAGGTATTGGACCATATTCATGCTGAAGGAGCATTTTCCCAAGTTAGCATATAGCTTGTGTTGCCACAGAGTGTGAAGGATCTGCTGAATTGTAGATTTTAACCTTGTACAATATTTACTGCAAACAAATTTTCAGTAAAAGAACAGAAAGGATATAATGGAAAATACAAACATTACACAAAGATTTTTCCCCTGGAAACCCAAACCGGGAAAACCAACATATTCTATATTCATTCATGTGATACATTGTTTACAATACAATATACATATAGGATCCATCGACATCCAAAACCCTAACTCAATGACTTGGATTAGTCAACAACCATAATTCCTTAATCGGAAATAGAAAACCATCGAAAAAAACCATATGCCAAAAAATCGCCCAACAATGGACACGAAAATTGAGTCAACACGATAAACGAGGAAAAAATGCAACACATTTCCCGAGGCACATACCCAACATTCTCCCACTTGTTGTTTTCTTTGCATACAGGCGGTTACATGGTTACATAGTCAACAATCCAGGGCAACGATGCCGATGGATCCTCTACACCAAGAGAACTTCTCAGTGCTCACAGATTTTGTTATTGAATCTTCAAAATTATTCAAAGTGTTCACCTTCATCAACAACACTTTCTTTTCTTCAACCATTTCTCTCACATACCGATATTGAATATCATTATGCTTTGTCTTTGAATGATAAGTCGGGTTCTTCGCCAGAAAAATTGCACTTTGACTGTCACAATCTATCCTTACAACTTGCTGTACCAACCCAATACCTGAACACAATCTTTGTAACCATACTGCTCCCTTACTTGCTTGAATGGATGCCATGCATTCAGCTTATGTAGTTGAAAGTTCCACTACAACCTGTCTTTTGCTCATCCAACTTATTGCTCCTCCAAATAGGTTAAACACATACCCACTTGTAGATCTCCTATGATCGAGATCTCCAGTCCAATATGCATCCACAAAACCATGTATATCCAACACTCTGTCCAATCCTGGTCTTCCTTGGTAGCACAATCCATAGCTAGCAGTGCCACACAAAAACCTGAAAAACATTTTTATTGTTGTCCAATGCTCTTTCCCTGGTTTTGACATATACCTGCTCAAAAATCCCACTGCATGTGCAATGTCTAGTCTAGTACATACCATTGCATACATCAAACTACCAACTGCACTCGCATATTTAACATGAGACATGTCCTCCTCCTCTTCCTGTGTCTTGGGACACTGATCCACATATAACTTTACACCAACATGAATAAGAACCTTGACCAGTTTACATTCCTGCATATTAAACCTCTGCAATATTGTCTCGACATATTTTCTCTCATTTAACCCAAGTTTCCTCTTTTTCCAATCTCTTTTAATTTCCATACCCAAAATGAAATTTGAAGCACCAAGATCCTGCATGTCAAATTTAGAGGACAATTGAGTTTTCACATCCTAGATAATCTCCTTGTTGTTTCCTATCAACAACATGTCATCCACATACAAGACCAAATAAATCAAATGATCACCAATTAATTTAAAAAACACACAGTGATCCTCTTTGCTTCTTGTGAAGCCAAGTCCCAACATATAAGTATCAAATTTTTGATACCACATCCTTGGTGATTGTTTTAAACCATACAAGGGCTTTTTCAGCTTGCATACCAACTCCTTCTTTCCCTTCACAACAAATCCTTCTAGCTGCTTCATATAGATTTCTTCTTCCAGATCCCCATGTAGGAATGCTATCTTCACATCCAACTGTTGTACTTCAAAATAAAATGCAACATCAACATATAACATAAATCTTATAGAAGTTAACTAGGCAACAACAAAAAAAATCTCACCAAAATCAATTCCCTCAACCTGGGAATAACCCTTTGCTACTGACCGAGCTTTGTATTTCTCCACTTTTCCTTCTGCATTCAAATTCCTTTTAAATACCCATTTGCTACCAATGGGATTTCTTCCAGTCGGCAACCCCACTAGATTCGAAACCTCATTCTTATCCAAGGCTACCATTTCTTCATCCATGGCCTTTTCCCACAGCTTTCCATCCTCTAAATCCACTTCTTCCTTGATAGTTCTAGGATCATCATCAGTAATAGACAAAGAAAAAATTGAATGGAAATCATATGGAGTATACCTTTTTGGTAGCCTTCTTTCTCGAACCGATCTCCTCAATACTGAAGTATGAGGATCTTCTTCTTCTGATTCATGTTCTTATGTAGAGTCTAACTCACCATCCTTTAAATCAAACTCTATTTTCTTTGGTTCTTCCTTACTTGGTAGGACTTCCTGTTTAACAACATCCTTCATTTCTCTAAATACCACATCTCGGCTATACACTACCTTCTTAGTTTATGGGTTCCAAAGCTTATAACCTTTGAGACCATATTTATACCCAATAAAGACACACTTTTCAGCCTTCTTATCTAGCTTACTCCCATTTTCCTCTAGAACATGAACATATGCCTCACAACCAAATACCTTGATATGTGTGAGAGAAGGTTTCTTACCAGTCCATACCTCTTGTAGAGTCTTGTCATCCAACGCTGATGAGGCTGATCTGTTGACCAGGTAATATGTAGTACCCATTGCCTCTGCCCATAATTCTTGCCCAAACCCGACACCACTGAGCATGCACCTTGCTTTTTCCATCAACATCCTGCTCATCTTTTCTGCAACTCCATTTTGCTGAGGTGTATATGGAGTAGTATTCTACCTTTCTATACCACACTTCTTACAAAATTATTCAAATTCATTCCCGTAGAACTCTCCGCCATTATTTGTCCTCGACACCTTAATTCTTTTCTCTATTTGATTCTCAACAAGAGCCTTAAACTCTTTAAACCTGTCAAAGACTTCGGATTTCTTCTTGAGGAAATATATCCAAGTATTCCTTGAGAAGTCATCTATAAATGAGACATAGTACACAAATTTTCCCAATGATGGGACCAACACAGGTCCAAAAACATCACTGTGAATTAGCTGTAAAATTCCTTCTGCCCTCGTTGCACTAGAGGGGAATCTTACCTGATTCTGCTTCCCATATACACAATGTTCACATAAATCAAAATCTACAGAGAAATTAGACATACCTTCCACCATACCTTTACCGTGTAGTAGTCGAAGACCCTTCTCTCCGATATGCTCATGTATTTGATGCCACAACATAACCTTTTCTCCATAGACTATAGGAGTTCTTTCTTCTTCAACTCCAATATCAGGAACAATGGAACTATTACACCCATCACTAATGGTTCTTCCTTGCAGCTTATACAGAGTTCCAAACCAAACTCCCTTCAAAAACACCATTGCTCCTCAAACCATCCTGCAGGTTTCCTTTTCAAATATTGTTTTTACCCCTGCATCGTCCATTTTTCTTACAAAAATCAAATTTCTGGCCAATCCTGGGATGTGCAGAACACCAGGTAGTGTTATAATCCTTCCATCTATGAGCCTCAACTTGAATTTTCCTCGACCTATGATTCTGGTTATCGAGTCATCACCTAGGAAAACATTGTTAGAATATAATGGATGTGCTCGTTTAACCATAGACAATATAGATATATTGTCACCCAACCATAGGTCGAAGCCACCCCTGAGCACCTTAACCTTGACAGAGAATCATTCCGGAATCAAACCCTAGTCTGGATAGACAAACAAAGGTGACACACCTTTCTCCAAGGATAGCGCACCAAGAAAGAGAAACAAGAGTTGATCAAAGAGTCCAAACCATAACCAAGAGAGTTTCCAAGCCAAAACCGAAATCTGCAAGCTACAACAGCTGCAACAACATCTCTCCTCCAAACTTGCGCACAAATTGGCCAACTACAGTGCGCACAAGTGTTTCTTCTGCAGTTCTTGTTGAAATAATGTAACTGCAAAGTGTATTCTAATTATTATTGTGGTATTATTCATTAGATCAATCCCCTATTGTGGATTGATCATGTCGGCTATTGTAAAAGACCAAATCCCCTTTTGCGGATTGGTCAAAACATAATTGTAATAGGAAGAATAAGAAGTCGGCCCCAGAATATATTAAAGAGGCCCCATAATATATTAAAGATGGTTATAACCACCTAGAAGAATAAGTCGGCCCTGCTAGTGAAGAGACACTTCCACACGTGCCAGAATTGTATAAATAAGGAGGCTAGCGCCTCACTTAGACACACACTCACTTGTTCATTGAGAGACAAGTTTCAGAGCTGTAGTTGGAGAAGAGAGAGAGAGAGAGGTTCATTCTTGGGAGAGGAATTTTTGTATTTGTTTGAGTTATCTCTTGGCATTGTATTGACTATCTATAATAAGGAAGTTTTTGCTTGGTTTTCTCCCCCACGAGGGTTTCCTAGGATAAATGATGTGTCTCTTGTGATTGTGTATTTCTAAGTGATCCTATATTATGCTATTGTTATCTAGTGAAATGAAAAGAAATCTAATAATGGCTTAAACCTTAACATGGTATCAGAGCTAAGTTGAAGAGAGCATCTTTCACAAGAGAAAGTGAAAAACGTCACTGTTGCCGTACATGAAAATTAAGGCTTTTTGTTGATGAAGTATTTCAGCCCTAAAACCCTCTAGAAAAGTGCACCCTTCCTCAAGGATCACTTTGGCATCCTCAGCGCAACTTTTCAGTGGCTAGATCTCTCGAAAAGTGAAACCCTAGTTTCACAAAGTACCAGAAGTACCAGAGTACTAGAAGTACCCGAAATACCAGAGTACCAAAAAACCAGAAGCACCAGTCTAGAAATCTACAGATCAAGTTTGGAGGGGTAAAAGTTGGATTTTATCAGATCCAAACACACCAGGGTACTCACCTCAGCCAAGCGCACATCCTGGTAAGTTTAGAATTTGATTTTGAGCATTTTCATTTTTGGACATTTTCCTAGCTCCAGGTAAAAGATGTCTGCAAGCACTAAGTTTGTTGACAAGATGGAAGGTGTGGAAAACTTTCTTGCCTGGAAGTATAGGATTGGTCTCATTCTTGAAGATAATTACCTAGCAATATTCGTCAAAGAAGAAGTGCCAGAACCCGACGATGCTGCAGAAAAGGCAAAGCATCAAAATGACACGATCATGGCCAAAAGAATCATTTGCAGATTCAATCAAATCTCACTTGATCCCTTATGTGTCATCAAATAAGACTTCGAAAGAAATGTTTGATGCCCTAAGAATACTATATGAAGGAAAGAACATAAACCATAAGATGAATCTAAGAACTCAGCTCAAGAATACAAGGATGCAGAGAGGAGAATCAATCCAAGAATATTTTTCCAGAATATCCCAATTCAAAGAACAACTAGAAGCAATCAAAGATGCTATAGATGAAGAGAAACTTATAATGATGACCCTTAATGGTCTCACAAGACCTTGGGATGCATTCATCCAAACGATTTGTGCTAGAACGTAGAAACTAAAGTTTGACGGTCTATGGGAAGAATACATTCAAGAAGAAACAAGAGTAGCTAACCGAGAGGCTTTAATAGCAAGAGATGAATATCAAGCCCTAGCTACTCACACCAAAGGAGGAAGAAAGAAGTCTTACTTCCAGAAAGAAAATCATAAAGAGTCTCACCCCCAAAACAAATTCAGCCATAAAGAATCTAATCCAAAGAGATTCTAGAAGAAAGGAAAACAAAAGGAAAGAGCTTAATCATCTGTCCAATGCTATCATTGTGATAAGATGGGACATATTGCGAGATATTTTCCAACAATATGAGAAGAATACAAGAGGAAAAATAAGAGGCACCATGCCCATGCAGTTGAAGATGAAGAGCCGCCCGCAAAGATGTTAAGAGAACAAATTAAAGACTATGTCTTAATCTCGGCCCTCTCAGGATCGGTAACACCTGGAGAGGACACTTGGCTCGTTGATAGTGGTGCCTCCAAGCACATGACAGGACAAAGATACATTCTCTCTCACATTTCAGAAAAGAAGTTTTCTCAGAAAGTGACACTTGGAGATGATTATCAATATCCCATCAAGGGAGTGGGAGAATCAAACTACAAACTTAATTCATGGAATTCAATGAAGATGAAGGACGTACTCTATGTACTAGGTTTGACAAAGAGCCTACTCTCCATATCATCTTTAGAAAATAAAGGTTTTAGAGTTGCCTTTATAGATGGAGAAGTCCTTATGTGGGCTAAAGGAGAAACCATAAAAGAAGCAATCATCATTGGAAAATAAGAAGGTGGCTTGTATAAGCTAAAGGGTCACTCAGAAGCTGCCATGACCCATGCCATTGAGAATCCATGTGAACTTTGGCATAGAAGATTATCCCACAACAACTACAAGGCACTACCATACGTATGCAAAGCAATCACAAGTCTACCAAAACTCAAGATTGACCATGAAGGCGTGTGCAATGGATGTGCACAAGGGAAGAAAATCAAGAACTCTTTTCCGAAGAGAGACAACAAAGCAAAAGGAGTCCTAGAACTCACTCATTCAGATGTGTGTGGCCCAATGCCATCATCCTCCATCAATGGGTATGTATACTATGTATCTTTTATTGATGATTATTCTCGTAAGACCTAGGTGTACTTTTTGAAATCAAAAGATGAAGTGTTCAGTAAATTCAAAGAATTCAAAGCCTTGATAGAGAATCTTTCCGAAAGAAAGATCAAGATACTCAGGTCAAATAATGGAGGAGAATACACCTCAAAAGAGTTTGCGAACTTCTGCAAAGATGTTGGGATCAAGAGGGAGCTCACCACTCCCTACAATCCTCAACAAAACGATGTAGCAAAAAGAAAGAACAGAACGATAATGGAAGCAGTGAATACTATGATCCATGATCAAGATATTCCTATGTGCTTATGGGCAGAAGCAACAATGAAAACCATATATGTGCAAAACCGATTGTCCCATAGTGCACTTCGGTTCAATATCTCGGAAGAGATGTTCACCGGAAAGAAGCCAGAGGTAAGCCATCTCAAAATATTTGGCTGCCCAATATTTATACATATTCCAAAAGAAAAGAGAAAGAAGCTGGACCCTTCAGGAAAGAAGGGAATATTTGTGGGATACTATAAGGTCTCCAAGGCCTTTAGGATTTATATACTAGGTCACCATCACATTGAGATCAGCAGGGATGTGACCTTTGATGAAGATGCAACACTCAAGAAATTGATAAGATGCCAACTTGAAGAAGTATATGAAGAGGAACCTGTAGCTCCCAGAGTTGTAGAATCAGTGAGGGAGGTTCCCAGAGCTACATAACTAGTGAGGGAAGTCGTAACTTCCCTTGATGAGGAAATTCTAGAAGATCATGACATAATATAATTTCAAGAACCTCCTCAGATGACGATCTCCCATAAGAGAAATCCATCTTGGGCTAGAGAGCTTATTCAAGATGGAGAGAAGTATGGTGTTCCCGAAGGAACCATGAGACAGGTAAAGAGACCTAAGCCATTCTCCAGTTATATGGCTTTGATGTGTTATCTCCTAGAAAAGGAGCCTACTTTCTTTGAAGAAGCCATTTAGAAGAAAGAACGGGCAAATGTCATGACAGAGGAATACCAATCCATAATAAAGAATGATGTATGGGAAATAGTTCCCAGACAAAAGAGGAAGGATGTGGTATCTTCGAAATGGCTCTTCAAAATAAAACATGCTGCTGATGGAAGTATTGAGAAGTATAAAGGAATATTTGTCGCTCGTGGCTTTTCTCAAAAGGAAGGCATTGACTATGAAGAGACATTCGCTCCTGTAGCTAGATACACTTTGATCAGAACCATCATAGCCCTTGCAACTAAGATGAAGTGGAAGTTGCACCAGATGGACATAAAGACAACTTTCCTAAATGGTGTCATTGAAGAAGAAGTGTATATAGAGCAACCTCAAGGATTTGAAGTTGAAGACAGGAAGACTCATGTCTGCAATTTGAAGAAGGCTCTGTACGGATTGAAGCAAGCTCCTAGAGCTTGGTATGGCAGGATAGATGGTTTTCTGACGAGCTTGGGCTTTACCAAGAGTAAAGTAGATTCTAACCTCTACTTCAAGGTTATGAATGATGAACCAATGATATTGTTGTTGTATGTGGATGACTTATTCTTAACTGGAGAAGAAAATCTCATCACCGAATGTAAGAAGAAGCTCACTTCAGAATTTGAGATGAAAGACCTTGGCCTAATGCATTATTTCTTAGGTCTTGAGGTATGGCAAAGCCCAGAGAGAATCTTCCTTAACCAAGGGAATTATGCAGTCGAAATCCTGAAGAGATTCGACATGTTGGAGTGCAAGTCCATGAATACACCCATGGAAGCAAAGCTTAAGGTACTGGTCGACACTTCGTTAGAATTGATTGATGCCACATTGTATAGACAGATCATTGGATCCCTAATGTACCTGAAGAACACCAGACCAGACATCTGTTTTTTCGTGAACACCTTGAGTCAGTTTTTGTAGAACCCAGACATGTTCACCTAGTTGCTACAAAACATGTGATGAGGTACCTTAAGGGTACATCAGATTGTGGTCTCAGCTATGATGGAGATAATGATTTCGCGCTGAGTGGGTACACTGATTCAGATTGGGTTGGAAGTGTCTCTGACAGGAAGAGAACTTTAGGATGCTATTTCAGTTTGGGATCATCCATGATCTCATGGCAGAGTAAGAAGCAATCTAGCATTGCTCTCAATACAACAAAAGCAGAATACATTGCTGCGTGTTCTGCCAACTGCGAAGCTATATGGCTTCGTAAGTTATTGACTGGTCCATTCGACCTAGAGATGGAAGCAACCACTATCCTATGTGACAATTAGAGCTGCATAAAAATGACAGAGAATCCTGTATTTCATGACAAGTCGAAGCACATAGAGATCTGATACCATTACATCTGTGACATGGTGCACAGAGGAGATATAAAGCTCCAATATGTTAGCACAGATGAACAGGTTGCCAATGTGTTGACCAAGCCTCTATCTCGTGTAATGTTTGAGCACTTTCGAGATAAGCTTGGTATAGTCCGAAAGGACGTCCCTCGAAAGGGGGAGTAGTTGTTGTGTTGAGATATGTCTAGTACTGTGCTTCCCGCTTAATCGCTGTGATGTAAAGCCAGTCTAGTTGTAGTGTTGAGATATATCTAGTATTGTGATTCCAACTTAATCATTGTGACGTAAAGCCAAAATAGTTGTTGTGTTTAGATATATCTAGTACCGTGCTTCCATCTTAATCGCTGTGACATAAAGCCAGTCTAGTTGTTGTGTTGAGATATGCCTAGCACTATGCTTCCAACTTAATTGCTGTGACGTAAAGCCATTTTAGTACTGTGCTTCTAGATTAATTGCTATGATGAAAAGCAAGCTGAGTATTGTGCTTCCAGCTTAATTTCTATGATGAAAGAAAGCCAAGTATTTTGCTTAGAGCTTAATTGCTGTGACATAAAGCCAACCTAGTACCGTGCTTCCAGCTTAATGGCTGCGACGTAAAGCCAGTATAGTATTGTGTTTCCAACTTAATTGCTGTGTAGCTTGCCAGCCTCGTGCTGTGATGATGAGCCAACCTTGTGTTGTGATGATGTGACCAGCCTCTTGCTGTGATGATGATGTATTAGTTTTATACTAATCCGTATTGATGCAGATGATGATTTCATTCCACCGAGAATGACGATGCTGCCGATGAAAAAAACTTCTGATGATTTATAGATACACAAATCATTGTTCCGAGATGATATTGATGATGTTGTCCTCTCACCCACCTGATGTTGTTGATGATGTTGTCCTATCTCTCGCCTGATGCTGTTGTAGAATACCCTTCTTGTTAAGGGGGAGTGTTGAAATAATGTAACTGCAAAGTGTATTCTAATTATTATTGTGGTATTATTCATTAGATCAATCCCCTATTGTGGATTGATCATGTCGGCTATTGTAAAAGACCAAATCCCCTTTTGTGCCTTGGTCAAAACATAATTGTAATAGGTAGAATAACAAGTCATCCCCATAATATATTAAAGAGGCCCCATAATATATTAAAGGTGGTTATAACCACCCAGAAGAAGAAGTCAGCCTTGCCAGTGAAGAGACACTTCCACACGTGCCAAAATTGTATAAATAAGGAGGCTAATGCCTCACTTGTTCTGTAAGGCCTCTGTCCCCATAGAGCCTTATAAAACACATGTTAAAAAAAACTAGTGAGTACATAAATGTTATTTTGTACAAATTAATCTTCAACATTTAACCATAATTCATTCAGCATAAATTAAGTTTATTAACATCATGAAAATAAATTACATAACCATCACATAACACAACATAATCACTAAAATACATACCTCTGTCTTATTCTAATTCTCCAAACCTTGTCTGTCCTCACTGCTGCTCTACCCAAACTCTGCCCCAAAACCGAATCTTCCTCCCTGTCAGCTAGGAACAGAGCCTGTCCGACTCCCTAGCTCCAGGATTCCGTGAGGATTCCTGGCCCCTGAGCCCAAAACTCCCAGCAACCTGGTGCACCCCTGTAACAATCCAACCAAACTCCAAACCAGAAAAATACCCCCGAAACAAAAAATACAGTCCTCAACAAAAAATACAATCCCTACTCTCCAAATGCTCCCTTTTCCCTCCCAATTCAAAAGTCCCCTTTTCGAATGCCCCTGCCCCCTCATATCCTCTTCCATTCACCGCCTCCTACCTTCCTTTAATGCCACCCACCTTATCCCTCCATTTAATACCTTATCCCTCCATTCAATACCTTATCCCTCCATTCAATGCCCTTTCCCTTCATACGTAAAGTTTTCTAATAATAAAAAGTTATTAAGCCTTTAATTTGTTATCCAAATATTAAATGTGTTAATTAATCAATTAATTAATTAATCAACATATATTAAACAATAACTAATTAATTAATATTATTAATAAATAATCATCATTTAACTAATACACATTTGGACAGTTAATTATTTAGTTAACTATACTTGATAACCCTTAAGCAACTATTTAACTAGGGTTGCTACATACACCCACCCTTCAGGAAACTTCGTCCCGAAGTTAAAGTATTTTATGATACAAGGGAAAAGAAACATGGTTCACACATTCATAACAAATAACCGACATTATTAGTAAGTAAGCCAAGAGACTCATACATACTAGTGTACATGTGCAAGAAATGCATGTGTAGCTAGTACATACATGTCCCGTTCATGTACTCATATCAATAACTATCATCTCTATAGTAATTTCCATATGCATCCAATCCATTCAACAAGACTATTCATTTTATAAAAGAAAATAAACCAATCAAATGTTTGCGAACTCCTTTAATTTCAATTATCTAGCTCAACAATGTTATTTAGACAATTATAGTTTAGTTACATAATTATGAATATTCATATATATATATGCATTTTCTTTTCAGAAGGAAAACAATAAGTTCCAACATAAGAGAAATCTCCATACACTCTCAACTATTTCTACTAATCCTTCCTCCCCAACTTACTTCCATATTCCATTCCTATCCTTCCTCTGTTGGACTATCTTGGAGCGTCAACTATATTGACCTAACTCCAAATAGAACCCGTAAGCGGAAGTGTCACTATCTTGACCAAGCTTCCCCAGCAGACAACTGACAGTCATCATCACACATCTAGGGGAGCGTGAGCTAACACTGTCCTCCCATGACTTCAGGTTTTGGAGGATACACGGTGGGAAATGCCTCCACCCCTCCTAATCATAACTAGGTTCCACACCCTACAATGGAATTTACAGTGGCACCGTGTTGCTGGGAGTTTTGTCATCGTCTATTCAGTTTTGGGCAGTTTCACCACCTGAAATCCTGCATTGGCCCATATATCATAGCAATGCATCCAAAACAATATAATTTCACATACAAAGATTCATACCATATTGTTTCTCGGCCAATGGTCATGACATCCATTTTCATCATCATTATCCCTTGGCTATTTCATAGCCCATAACCTACAGATTAGTCTGTAACACAAACTCATACATTTCTATGCATTATCATCATGTAATTGCATACAACCATAATTTCGATTCGGTATCC
>ML810755.1:3985-14185 GCA_009831015.1 Picea engelmannii | reverse complement strand
TGAAACCCCAAGACCTTGAGCTCTGATACCATATGTTAAGAACCAAATATCAATATAGCATAGAAAAACCTTAGAAAAAGTACTCAATGCCTTGAAAAAGAGATAATTTTAGATAATAAGCCTCTTTGAGGGGGCAACCTCCTCTTACCCCACTTAAATGTTCAAGTACCAGATGATTCAAAATGAAAATGTCTCCTTGGTATATATAAGAGACTAGGAGGTATAATTACAACTAATGGTCTAAAGCCGACATAAATAAAATAACATTACTAATAAAATATGCCCCAATTAAGGGGTAATGCGCCAATATTAGGGCTTAACAACTTCATGCATGAATGCATTCTCTTCTTTTGGAAATATATAATCATCTCCCTCCATCTAGGAGATTCCACGCTTCCGTCTGCGTCCTTATTGCCTTCTGCAAAGTTCACAAATCTTTTTCCAATTTCCTTTTGATTGCTGACTTCTTTTTGTCTTTACTTATTCTATGTTTCTTCAAGATTGATTCTGATTTCGACTTATCTTGCAACTTGTCTTATATTCATAGTGATAACAATCCTTATCTTGTTGTTCTTCCATAAGTATAGTTTCTCTTTGACCATATTATCTTCTAAGAAATAGATATGCAAGATATGTACAGAAAACATGGTATGTACAAGAACTATGAAGAGTATTGTTACCTTGTCTTAGAAGAAGAAGTCTGTTTTATCCTACTTGCTCTTCCTTGAGGGTTTCCTTTCTTCGACAACTGATGCTTCATGTGTCTCCTTCCTTTTCTTTAGCTCGGGACAATGATTCTTGTAGTGACCATACTTTCGACAGTTGAAGCATTGTATTTCTGACATATTATTTTCTTGATTTGTCTTCTTCCTTGAACCAAACTTCCTTTTGTTCGTAAAATTCTTGAATCTTGCTGTGAAGGCTTGAACATCATATTTCTTTTGAGGTTTCTCTTTTTCACTAATCCTTGATTCTTCTTGTGCACAACAAGTCCAAAGTTCTTCAAATGTAGGATACTCCTTCCTTGTGTTCATGCTTGCAACAAATGCATCCCATGTCTTGAGAAGACCGTTGAGTACTATATTTACCAGTTCCTTCTCTGAAATGATTTCTTCAATGCCTTGTAGTTGATCTCTTAACTTAGAGATTCTCACAAGGTATGATGTTATGCTGTCATCATCATTCATCTTCATGTTACAAAGCTCATTCTTCAGACTCATTACTTGTCCAATGTTTCTGACTGAGAAGAGGTTTGTTAGGGCATCGTACATCTTCTTATATGAATCAAGATGGGATATGTAGGGTATCAAGTGGTCTTTTATAGAATCCACTATGATACTCATGACATTGATGTCATTGTCTTTGAACTTCTCCATAACTGCAACGTTCTGCGGTTCCTTCTCTTTTCCTTCTTCAAACATTGGTTCCACAATCTTTCCTTTCACGATATCCAACACTTTGTTCTTGGCAAGGATGAGATCAACCCTTGTCTTCCATGTTATGAAATTAGAAGCCCCTTCTAACTTTTTTTCTGACTTCATAGAGTAAGTCATGTCTGCTTTGACTTGGTCAACCCTAGATTTGACCAAAAACTCAAACTTGACATCTTAGCTTGTTGAGAGTACCAGGAGATGTGATAGGATAGGGCGCACTAGTCTATCTATAAATTAGGTCAATGCCTTCACTTAAGGTGCCTCAATGAGAGGGTTAGGGTTTCGTTGCTGCAGCAAAAAATGGCTGCAACTGCAACTGCAACTGAGCAAATCCTCCCAATCTATCTTCCAATGGTTAGACTGTCTGAAGATAGTGTGGGCCCATACCCTGTTAGAATATAATGGATGTGCTCACTTAACCATAGACAATAGAGATATGTTGTCAGCCAACCATAGGCCAAAGCCACCCCTGAGCACCTTAACCTTGACAGAGAATCATTCCAGAAGCAAACCCTAGACTAGATAGACAAACAAAGGTGGCACACCTTTTTCCAAGGATATCACACCAAGAAAGAGAAACAAGAGCTGATTAGAGAGTCCAAACCATAACCAAGAGAGAGTCCAAGCCAAAACCAAAATCTGCAAGTTGCTGCAGCTGCAACAGCAACTCTCCTCCAAAATTGTGCACAAACTGGCCAAATGCAGTGCGCACAAGTGCTGCTTCTACAGTTTTGAGAATGCTGGCCATAATGAAGACTAGCCTCCTATATTTATACTAATTCTGGCAAACTGCCTGGGCCGACTTCTCATTCTGGGTGCCAATTTACTTAGTATATAATATTTCCTTTAGCTGACTTCTTCTCTTGGAGGCTAATAACCTAATACAAATTATCCTCTTGAGCCGACTTGTCTTCTAGGGATATTATCCAACTAATTAGGGTTTCTTATTGCTTCCCGAAATATTCTATTCTCGTCAGGTTTACACGTGGAGATAAATACCTCCCGCATCTACTATAATATCAACAAACATTATCTCCATCATACCTTTCATATTCACAGAACCACTCCATGTGGGGAGTCACATGAAAAGATGCACTTGAGTCAACCAACCATGCCTCATGATCTGCATGTGTGATTGAAGAAGCCAAGTACACATCCCCTCCTTCTTCGTTGGAGGTCTTTTCTTCCGTAGAAGGAGATTCTTCAGATCCCTTCATTTTCTCAACTTTGGATCTACACTGCTTCTTGTAGTGCTCTTCTTTTCCACATCTCCAACATACCTTTACAAACTTCCTGGGAGATTTAGATCTACCCTTAGAATTAAATCTCCCACTTCAGAACTTAGATCTATTTCTTTCTTGTGAGTGTCCTCTTGCAAATAATGTGTCTGTGCTATGTCCTTCCATATTATTCAGTATCATTTCCTCTGACAACAAGGATGATACCACTTCATCAAACTTCAAGGAAGTTGTATTACTACCTATGACCACAACCATACTATCTCACAAGTCTGGTAAAGAACACAGTAAACTGATACACTTATCTTGATATGAAATTTTAATCTCAATAGATACTAACTGACTTACTACAGTATTGAAGGCATTCAAATGCTCTGCCACTGAGCCTCCCTCTCTCATCGTTAGGTTATAGAACTTATTTATCAGGAATAGTTTATTTACTAGGGACTTAAACTGATACAACTTCCCCAACTTATCCCATAAATCCTTGGCTTTTGCTTCCTCTAACACATTTAGTAATATTGAATCTGAGAGACACAGTTGGATTGTGCTCTTCGACTTCCGATCCAACTTTTTCCAGTCATCTCGTGAAGTTCCTATAGGTGTAGTACCTGGATCTATCGTGATCTACTGATCTCTGTCCACCAACAGTTCTTCCATCTTGAGCTTCCACAACTCAAAACTTTTCCCATTAAACTTCTCGATCTCCATTTTCGAATTGCTCGCCATTTTGTTTCACCTAAAAAATCAATACCATAGATCTCCCACTATAAAAAGGCTTATTAGAGTCTCGAGCCAAACCCTTGACCACAAAGGCGTCCTCCTGAAGTCAACAAAACTCTGATACCAAATGTATATTTTAACCTTGTACAATATTTACTGCAAACATATTTTCAGTAGCAGAATGGAAAAGATACAATGGCAAATACAAACATTACACATATATTTTTCCCCTGGCAAACCAAACCGGGAAAACCAACATATTGTATATTCATTCATGTGATACATTGTTTACAATACAATATACATATAGGAGCCAACGACATCCAAAGCCCTAAACCAATGACATGGATTAGTCAACAACCCTATTTCCTTAATCAGAAATAGAAAACCATTGGCAAAAACCATGTGCTGAAAAATCGCCCAACAATGGACATGAAAATCGAGGCAACATGAAAAAACAGACAAAAATGTGACATGGTTCTCAAGGCAATATCGTGCAAAGAATATAACACATACCCAACATGAATATGCTGCAAGTGCTCCACCCAACTCTTGCTGAAGATGAGGATATCATCCAGATATACCACCACAAAATAGTTGGTGAAAGGCCGCAAGATATCATCCATCAACCTCATGAAAGTGGTTGGGGTGTTTGTCAAACCAAAGGGCATGACCAATCATTCAAAATGACCCTCTTTGGACTTGAAAATAGTCTTCCATACATCAGTCTGTTCTATTGGGACCTGGTGGTAGGTAGAATTTAGGTCAATCTTACTGAAGTACTTGGCTCCCTTGAGCTGGTCAAGAAGGTCGTCAATTTACGGAATTGGGTACCAGTTCCTGATTGTGATTTTGTTTAGGTCCCTATAATCAATGTAGAGTCGCGAGGTCCCGCATTTCTTCTGTACGAGTACAATTAGGCTTCCACAGGGTGAGGATCTTGGTCATATGTGACCCTTTTCGACTAGCTCTTTGATCTGGAGCTTAATTTCCTCATTTTCCATAAGAGAGCAATGATAGACTGACCCATTGGGTAGAGGTGTGCCATGGGTCATATAGATTGAATGCTTGACCTGATAGTGTAGAGGTACGCCAACAGGTGAGGAGAATATATATTTGTATTCCTCCGCAACCTTGTCCACCTGCTTATGTTGCATGGAGAGGCCCTATGCAGAGGTCATGGATGTGGTTGCCACCTTTTGTTTACTTTGAGAGAATATCACAAAGAAGAAAAATTTCCCAGTTTGGGAGATGACCTTCATGCATTTCTTAGCGGAGATCAAAGAAATGGCGGTACGCAGAGCTACCTCTGGTATCTTGTACGATTTTCTAGCCAAAGTAATAATAACACTACAAGGTCTAGACTCATATACAACATGATTTTTCCACAAGTAAGGTTGGCCTAAAAGAACATCACAAACTTCAAGGGGGACAATATCACACAATACCTCATCCTCGAGGGGCTTGATGTCGTAAGGTAGGCAACACTGTTGGCTAATGTGGATATCTCTCCCTTGGCAGAGCCACCTGATGGTGTAAGGCTGTGAATGTGGTGTTATCGGTAGGTCCAACTGCTTGGTGACCTTTGCTAATATGAGGTTATTTTGACTTCCACTATCGACAGCGAAGTGCAGTGGATCACCCTTCACCCACATCTGCAAGTGGAAAAGGCACTCACCTTCCTCTGATTCTTCGGGTTCACTTGGTTGGACCTTGGTGGTAGTGACAGTGACACTATGTTCTGGATCAATGATCTGCTTCCATTGTTTGGTTTTGATTCTAAGTCAGAACCCACATCTAACTTTGAGGCTTTCATCTTGATCACCAATGACTACTTTGAGTGACATTAATCGATGTTATGCCAGGGAATTTTATGGAATTTGCACCACTTTCCAGTTTCTTTCTTTGTCTTCCCATTACCTTTCTTTGTTGGTGGCTTGGACTGGTTGTCCTACAATGGTCCATCCTTGCTCTATCGTTTGTTCTATGGGTTGGGGTTGCCTTTGCCTCGCTTCTGCCGTGAGAAATTTGCAGATCCAAACTCCCACTTGTTCTGTTTAAATTTCTACTTGATTTTGACGACATATCAATAGGTTGCACCCAATGATGAGATGCCCAGAAACTCCATTTCTGTCTGAATGTATCGATGCAGGCTGTCGCAGTACTTGAGCACCACGTGCCATTTAGAGTCTTTGATATCCAACTTGGTGTGCAAGGTATGGAAGAAATTTGTGAACTCCAACACTATTTGGTCCCTTTCTTGTCGTAGCGTGGTCCATTTTGTATACTGGTGATTGTAGAGTCCAACATGGTAATATTGTTCCTTAATAACATCCCTGAAAGAACCCCAAGTCGATATGACTACAAACAATGCGGATTCCTCTGTGGCCTTTTGCTCATAGTAAGTATCTGACTAATCCCTGACATGGGGGACGACCTTAAGGAGAACAAAGATGATCTTTTCTCTATCGAAAAAATTGTGGACAAAAAAATACCCTTTGAGAAGATTCAACCATTTATCTAGGGCATCTGCATCTATATAACCTTCAAATACAGGGATATCAAAACTAACTTGTACCTTGAAGGGTACGATTCCTCGAAAGTGACTGCTTGACGAAGATGCGTCAATTGTTGGTAGTCGTCGAAGGATCTGGGAAAAATTATCCATCATCTCATTCCTTTATTATGTGAGGGATTCCTCGAGCAACCAATTAATATGATCTCCTACTCTATCGTCTCTCTTTTCTTCCACCATGGGAGGCCATCAGGGTTGGCGAGGACGGTCCTACAAAGGATCAAATAGTTCGAGTCCCAACTCCTTATGCCCTGACCTCGTTGGGGATATGCATAGAGAAACAAATAAAAAACAAACCGCTTTGATACCATTGATCCATATTTATAAATGCAATGAATTGAAATACAAAGTTATAACAAAAACACAGAGATAGAGTGAAACTTGACTTTTATTAATAAACGAAATGTGTTGAACTGTAAAAATGCAGAGTGAAACAAACTTTCTCGAATGGTGGTAGCTTATCTCTGGGAAGATATGTGATGACTACGTGCATTCGCCAAAGCGCATTACAATGAGATCGAAATGCCTTTTTATCATAAAGAAGCAATGAGGAAACTCTAAACATCCAAAAACCTAATCCTAGGAGATGCAACACCAAAAGGCTTGTGGGCCCCAATGGGGTTAGTTGGTATGCCAATTTCCCGAGGTCATAACTTTTGCATATGATCTTCGCTTGGTGTGAACGATAGCCCATTGGAAAAGTCTATCCAAGAAGTACACATTCTAGTCATCCTAAACGATGCCTTCGACTATAGTCTCGGAACGGTCACGCCCATAAAACACCGTTTAAAGCCTCAAAATGGCCTCGAAAGCGTAGGACCCGAAAAAGTGTAGAAAAACCGCCAAAATGGAAAATTTTGCTTTGAGCTAGTGGAATAGGTGGGTGACCACCGATATCCACCTGGATCATCACGAAGACCCAACAATTTTTTAAAATTTTAGAATCTTCTTATGATGTTGCAGTTCTTCTTTGGTGAGGTCAACGAGGATGATTTCTATTTTCAACAATATAAAAATACCAAAAAGAATGAAATTTATTGTGATCATCCTCTCATTGGAAAGCCTTATGTGTAAGCTTCATCCAACATTTTACAAAATAAAAAAAGAGGTCACATGCTCGAGATATCACCATTTCCCCCCTCCATTTTTTGAATTTTGACTAAAAGTTATGAAAATTACTCTACCCTCACATTACTTACCCTCACTCTTCATACTTAGTCATTTTCCTCCCCATACTCCATTTCCTCTACTCTCACATTACTTACCCTCACTCTCCATACTTAGTCATTTTCCTCCCCATACTCCATTTTCATTTTCCTTACTCTCTACACCCCATACTTAGTCATTTTTCTTGTTCTCCTTACTCTCCATACTTGGTCATTTTCAGTCATTTTCACTACTATCCATACTCCATACTTGGTCATTTTCAGTCATTTTAACTACTATCCATACTCCATACTTGGTCATTTTCCTTACTCCCCATACTCCATTTTACTTACACCCCAAACTCCATACTTTCTTTCTCTTCTTACTCCATACTTAGTCATTTTCCTTGTCATTTCCTTTCTCTCCTTACTCTCCATACTCTCCATACTTAGTCATTTTCACTATTCTCCATACTCCATAGTCATTTTCCTTACTCTCCATACTCCATTTTCCTTATTGTACTTAGTCATTTTTCATGAATGTGGATGTAGGAGACCCCCCCTTCACCTATCCCTTAACCTCCCACAACCCGAATTTCCACAATCCTAAATTTGTACCTGCATTTCCATGTCACTCAAATTGCACCCTCATGAATTAGCTAATTTTATAGAGTTTTGCACTTAGTTTATTTTGACATTTTGAATGTGAAATACAAAAGCTTGTAAGTCAATTTTCTACATCATTTCAACCTGCAACATGCATTCCCAAAACCTCCCAAAACTTTGACATTTTTACTAAGTTACATCCACATTGCCCTACTTTTGCGTAATCCTATTTTTCGATAAAATGGATCTATCTCTGGGTGACACTAGGAAGGTAATGGTTGGACACATATGACTCAACAATGACTTGGCATGATGATTGGGCAATGAGGTGGCAATAGAAATTTACATTGTGAACAAGCTACACAAGGATCCATGGATCTCTATACTTCACACACCAATAATATGGAGTCAATTTCTTTATAAACATGTTATGGATGCCCTCCCATAATGCATGCAGGATAAATAAGGAATATTTGCAATTCAAGGGCTAAGATTCCGGTGGAGAATAGATCAACGACTACCGAGTCTCTATCTTCCGAAGGTCATAACTTGAGTTCATGATGTCCAAATTGAGAAAACAAGAGCTCGTTGGAAAGCCAAAGACATGAAGAACACTTTGAAAATGGTTTCCATGGCTTGAGTGATAGTTATCATGCCCTAAAAATTAAAATACAATCATGATTATTTATGGCTTGAAAACACGTTATTTTTGAAAAATTGGTTATTAAAAGGAATTTATGAACATCTAAAATTGTGCCCTAATTGCATGGGGTATTCACTCCATGAACATGTGACATAGCATGTGCGTACATGGCATATTAAAAAATACCCCTAATTTCACTTGATATTAATAAATACCTCCCAAAATCCTTTTGTTGGAACCTCCCCGCAATACATATTTCCAATAATAAAAACCCATATTTTTACAAGATACCCCTTTTTATATCCCCTAATGCCTATAAACCCCCACATACTTCACATCCCCACCCCCAATAATATTGACCTTATTTTTCACAATTTTAAAACCCCCTTTATGAATGCACATGATATGATATTGGTCAACAAGGTAAAGCCCCTGTGCCTAATTGAGAGACAAATATCAAAGTTCATATTTACCAAAGGGATCTTAATTCATTTCACAAAAAGGAAAAAACCCTAACCGTAAAGCAATTCCAAGAAGATGAATAAAAGATTATAAAAGAAGATGTGAAATGCATTCGAAATGGGAAAGAGAGATTTATTTCCATCACAATAAGTCAAGTAGGCATTTCACTAAGCCTTTTCCCTTCTTTTCCTCTCAATTAGTAGTCATCCAACCTTTTTATTTCATGATCTGTGAATACCAAAGGTCGATTCCTAAATGTGTTTTCTCCTTTCTTCCAGGTCTTTTCATTTACTGGTCCATGGGAGCCCCATCCTAGTCCATTTAAGACGAATGCATTTAATTTTTGATTTTATAAACTATTTTAAATGCATTTGTATATTTTCGGAGGTTCCCAAAGAACTATTCAGGACAATATCCTAGTGATTTCTTAGACTTTGAGTTTTAAGCATGAGATTTCAAGTGTGTGTCTATCAAAATACCTTTTAGTTTTAATTGAATGATTGCATTAAGTTCTCTACATATGTGGTCTTTAATTCTCATCATGCTAAATGATGTGTCTTTCTTTACTTTACGTTATGATGGAAATGTCATTATGTGAGATTCCTTATTCTATTGGTTTATAATCATGTACAATATTGTGAATACTTATTTTTAAGAAAGTTTGGTCCTTTCTTAGGCATTCCCTGCATGAGAATGTTTGCTTCAAGAATAAGCCTGGTCCTCTCTTAGGAATTTGTTATATTCCTGTATTTTAATTAACAAAGAGGAGTACCACCTCTCCAAAAATGCAAAAGGATTTATCCTTGTGATGTTATCTTCAAGACCTCGAACAATGTTTTAGATCAACAACTATGAGTGGAGTCAACAGTATTACAAATATGAACATATACCACTTGGATCATATGTTGTCCTCATTAAAATTGATTGGTTGGATGTGCATCATGATATGCTAGATTTCCATAATAAGACTTTTACTTGTCGTGATGAAGAAGGAAAGAAAATCATAGTGAAGGGAATTCCAATACCCATATCTATAAGGGATATTTCATTCTTACAATTGAAGAGATGCTCAAGGAAAGAATGTCAATTGTATGCAACTCACATGGAAGAGCCAACCAAGATAAAAAGTCCAAGTCTTAAGGAATTTATAGTATTGTAAAAGTTTGAAGATGTATTTGGGGAAATATGATGTTACCACTGAAAATAGGTACATATTTCTCTATTAATTTAATGCTTGGATCTTCATTAGTATCAAAGATGATCCAGATTTATGTAGGAACACAATGAAATACATAAATACACATAAACACAGAGATGCAGCGGAAATAAGACTTCATTTCATTAATAACAAATGACTGAAATATGCTTACAGACA
>ML810754.1:72369-106390 GCA_009831015.1 Picea engelmannii | reverse complement strand
AGGAGGTTCAATAACCCTCCTCTAGCTTTCAGAAGGAAGCCTCCTGCTAATTCACCTGTTGTCAAGTCACTTTTTGGAAAGAGACTTCCTTTAAACATGTCTACTTCTCAGACTGGTACTACAAACCCAATCAACAATCAGAGGCAATGGTCATCTACCTTGTTCAAGCCTTTAGACATGTCAGCCATACCTGGTTACCCTAGGTAAATGCCACCTAAATATGAGAAGTGGTTGCCTAAGTTTACCAGCATTGATGCTACTAGTGCTGAAGAGCATATGAGTAACTTCTAGGCATTCTTTCAGCTTCACCCCATTAGTGATGACGCTGAAGACTTGGTCATGAAGCTCTTCTCTGTTGCCCTTTATGATGCTGCAAGACGTTGGTATCTTGGCCTACCTGATGAAAGCATTAAGACCATGGATAGACTTGAAGAAATATTCCTCATAAGGTGGAGCATCAAGGAAGACCTGAACATGTTGCTCACCCGACTAAATGGAATTACCGGACGTGAGAATGAATCCATTCGGGAGTTTCATACCAGATTCGAAGCCTTACTCCAACGAATTCCCCCAAGCCATCATCCGAAAGATGATTATCTTGTTCACATTTATACTAGATCTTTCAATGGCCAATTAGGGTATCTCCTCAGAGACACAGACCCTCAATCCATTCAATAAGCCCAAGATCTTGCAACAAAGATTGAAGGAAACCTTCTTTCATCCAAGATTGAGCCTTTTGCCAACCCTAGGGGGAAAATAGATGTCAAGCAGAAAACGGTACACAATGTTGAGCCCACTTCGGATCTCTGCACCAGTATCAGTAAACTACAAGCCTCAGTAGATAGCATCATGAAGAATCAAGAGGAAATGATGAACCGGATTGTGAGACTTGAAAAGTCCCAGACCCAGGCGCCTAGACCCCCATTCAAAGGGCCATTCCAAAAGGGAAATAAAAATTACAAACCAAAGAATGAAAATGAAGTCCCAAATACACTGGCCTCTGCAAATGCTTTTGATGAAAACCCCTGGTGTCTGGAGTGCAGTGAAGCACATTGGGAGAACGAGTGTCCTTATAATACTAGCCAGCAACAAGTCAACAACTTTGACTGTTTCTCAGATTTCCCTCAGATAAACATCACTGATGAAGAACATAAACAAGCCCTGAAGGAAGCAGCCCGAGAAGCAAGGTTAGTCATAATCAACAACTTGGATCAAGAATCACGTGAGAAGCTAAAAAAGCAAGAAGTTCAAGTGTATCGGAGAAGGAACCCAAGTCAACCTGCAAATGATTAGTCAAAATCCTCTGAAGTTCCTCCTCCTAAAAATCCCAAAGCCGACAAGATTACCCTTGATTTTGACCTTGAAGGAGCTTTGTCGAAAATGCATGTGAATGTTCCTCTAAAAGAAGCCATTAAGATCCCTTATATTAAAGAACGCTTCAACAACTTCTTTTCAGAAACGGTTGAGCCTGTGGACCCCCCAATTATGTTACAAGCTAATCATTTCAGAATCCACTATGGTGAAAATCCTCCTTTCTTCATGACCCTTATGATGAACAATAAATATCTCAACAACTGCATCCTGGATACAGGTGTTGGTTCAAACATGATGTCTCTCAAAGTCATGCAGCAGATGGGCCTAAAGGTAACCAGGCCTTACAGAAACGTGTGTGGATTTGAATCCAAATCTATACCCACACATGGTGTAATTGAAAATATTGAAGTACAACTGAAGGAATTCCCCGAGAAGACAATTCGAATAGATATTATAGTTGTTGATGTCCTGGATTTGTGGGGAATGCTTTTGTCTAGGAAGTTTGGTGCAATGATAGGCGGGTCCCTTGAGATGGATCTCACTTTTCTGCGATTACCTTTGAAGAATGGGACAACTGGACGATTACTCAACGTGACACTAACTGGAACTCATGTACATGATGTTGCCCCTGTTGAGAATGAAGCGCAAAAAGATGTGATACAAACTCTTCAAGAATACTCTCCGGAAGACATGCCCTTTACTACAAAAGAAGACTTTGACCAGATTGAGTGGCCCAAGAAAGAAGAATATCAACAACTTCTATGCCAATTTCAAAGTAAAGAAGTAGGGACGGTGAAAATACTGAAAAGACCAAAGAATGAAAACGATGTGCAGATACATCCGTCCCAACAAGAAACCTTTACTCCAGAAACCCACCCACCTCCCTTAGTACAATACACCAGGGTTGTTCAAGGAACTGAAAAACGCAAGGTCCGAAATACAAGGAGGGAGAGTTAGTATGGATGTGGGATATTCAGAAAGGAGAGCCTACTAATGTAAAGGGAAGTATACAATCATGGCTCGAACCCTTCAAGGTCAGAATGGAATCAGTAGATAACTCTTATTACTTGTCCACCTTAGAAGGAAGAAGGCGCCCATTACCCATCAACGGACGCCTCCTCAAACCCCACCAAGGTGGTGGGACATGATTATACAGGTAAGTATGTGTAGGTAGGCATTTCCGTGTATTATACCATCTGCATTTATTGTTTGTTTCCCTTATATATGCATCTTGATTGTTTTATCTCATATGTATACATATATTATTTTGCGGGGTGGCAATACCACCCCACCTTTTGTCGCTGATGCTTTCTTGTCAAGTATGAGTAGGTCTACAGGTTTATGCTAGAGATTGCAGAGGTTCTCATGCGCTCTACGGTTAGCACATGTCCCCAAGTTGGAGCCAGATGTTATCCCCGATATCGAGGGATAACTAGGAGATCATGTCTCGAGGCCCACATGTCCTACACATGAAGTACCGAGAGCAGGATTGACCTGAGCATGGCCCTGGAGGGCCCATCCTTCTTGTTCTTCGCCAGACTTGTCCTGTTAGCAGTAGCAGCTTCCATCACCACAGGCTTGGACTTGCATCGAAGAGGACTCTTGCTCCACGAGGTAATTGGTCCAAGGTATCATGGTATGTGTCATGTTTGATCATTACAACCTTCTTATATATGCATTAGGTTCCTTTCATTTCTGATGACTGCTTGGATCTTACACTAATCCACTTGACCATTGTTGGGGTGATTGATGGGGTGACTTAGCAATCTTGTATTCATGGGTTTTGGTTATCCACCAAGGGGGATTTGCAGAGCCATCGTCCGCTCCCACCATTTTATCATTTTACATCTTATCTCCTGCACATCTATCCCATTCCCCTAGTCCGACCATTAGGATGACCTTTTGAGGGTTTCACTTTGTCTTGTGGGAAGAAGGGGCTAAAGGCCCAGGGGGTAAAAGCAGCTGGTAAAAGATAAAATCCATACGAAATGAAACCTAGAGATGCTTCGCCCAGGGGATCCCTGAGAAGGCAATAAAAGGTCCCTCGATAAGAAACTAAAGGGACCCTAAGAAAAATAATAAAAAACAAGACCTAACCAAGAGGATGGGAGGTCTCATCATGAGCCGACCCATTATGTTCATAGGTATCCAACAGTATGACATTGCCACTATCTGGTCACCATGCCAGGGCAGTGACCTTTGGTTGCATGGCCAAGGATAGGGGGTCTCATCACGAGCCAACCTTATCATTTCTGTGAAGATACCAGTGGGTAACACTGTCAGCTCTGGTCACCACGCCAAGGCAGTGTCCTCTGGTCAGACCTTGAAGTAAAAAAGAAAGAAAAGAAATAAAGGGCTTGGAAAAAATGCATCCATGACGGGTACAACTCGCCTCCTACAAAGGCACCCACAGACAACACTTGCCCTTGGTCTTACTGTGACTAGACATCCCTAGACCACATAACCTCATAAAAACATGGCTTGAATGATCTTCTGAGGAAACTTTCCATTTCTTGTGGGTATTGGCCCAATAGGTTGTTCTGTTGGTCTCCTTCAGCGTTGTATAGTAGATCTGTGTAATATCTTTGAGCTCTTAGATGATATGCTAGGGATCTCATGCATGTATTTGATAAATTTCATGATGAAATATGACTGACATTGCTATGATCCCAAGGACTGATGAGCCCATGGAGGGCGCAGTCTTTGATGTGTAGGACCATACCCGACGGACAGGTACCAGTGGACCGGTACACCTGGGGATATGATTAGTTCGTACCTCCATGGGGCTGGAGAGCCCATCAGATGGTTTCTGGGATGGCAGAGGCAGGACAACGTCGTGATGAGCATTTGCACAAAGAAGACAGAAGGACGTTCCACCAGGACACCATAGCAGAGCCCGGCCTTGGGGGGATCACCCACTGCAGATGAGACAATTGCTTTTGATGGACAGGACGTCACCTGAGGCAACTGGACGTTTTCTGGAGCGTGTGGCAGTGTGCTGGGGTCATTTGGAACGTGTGGCATCTTGCAGGAGCCCCATAAGGGCCGACATTCTGCTCACTGAATGCTGAGCTTGCCCAAAAAGGGCCAACGTCTCCCTCAGAGGGGCCTGACGTCTCCTTTTTAGCTGATATTGTAACATTTTTAGCATTTAATGTGATAAACAGTGTAATATTGTTAGTCAGCCTTGTCGGCTGTTTTAATGACCTATTTTTGTAAGTAAAGGTCATAATATTGGTATAAATAGAGGACATTGCCTCTCATTTTGATATAACACAACTCACTGTCTTGTGAGAGAATCATTTTTAGTCTTTTGTCTTGGTATTATTTCTCTTGGAAGTGAGGCGCAACTCTTGAGGAGGATCATTCTTGGCATTTTTATGGTGTTTTATATCATTGGAAGGTTTACAACTAGGGTTTGATAAGCTCTTCATGATTTGTAAGTGTATTTCTCATGCAAAACTTCTTGAATGAATGGTTGTAGGTTAAATATCTTGCATTTATGGTTACATTGTTATTATTTTGCTTAATCATTGAAACCCTAGGTAGCAAGCACACAAGTAGGTCCTTGCTATATGTCCCCATGATAGAAAACTTGTTTAGCCATTTGATTAAGGAGAATATAGCCTAGTTGTTGCTAAACTAGTTCCCCTTTTTTCTAAGTTAGCTTTTCAACATAAGTTGAAGAAAGAAGACGTCCTGGGCCTAATTGATTTTACACCTAGGGTTTTGACTTTTAGGGTTTGAAAGGCCTTGCCTTTGCAACACTTTTCACCCCTAGACTTATGTTTTGAAGCTAGCCGTTTTTTCCAAGGATTTTTAAGGAAAGAGGGAGGAGCATGAGGCCTTTCTTAAGCAACACCGGAATGAGCCTCCTCCCCTTAGGGTTTTGACTCTATGGCCCTACCATTGCATCACTATAGAGCCTAACTCTCCTGTCCTTAGATTTAGATTCTCCCGAGACTTAGCCTTCATTTCTGACTCCATAATACCCTAAGGCACTAGTCTATCTCTCCAACGTTGAGTTTATTGTGCCAACACATCTTTTCAAAACTCTTAAATTTGAAACCCTAACTAACCCTAACATCTAACTAAACCTAGATTGATGATGATGTCATGTCTCTTTTGAGTTGTTGGTTGATATGAAACGTTGTGGCTTAGTCATCTTATTGATAGACATTGATGTATTGATAGTTTTCATTGGAAAAATAACAAAACGTTCACCTCTTTGTCTACCAAACTAACCCTAAAGAAAAGCTGACGTCACCTCTAGTAATCTTGACGTAGCAACCCTGTCTTATATGAGTATTTAATGATATTTGATGCATTGTGTTAATTCAAGGATTAATTATTTATATTGAATGCTATATCATTTCCAGTATCTATTGAGAAGTAATATTATAAATCATAATCAATATTGCAATCATTGACTTTGTCAATAATTACTATTATATGTGCTCATATATAATAAAGATAGTCATTGATTAAATGAAGTGTTAACCATTGTTGCATGTATTAGTGTTATTGTTGCCTTATCTCGCAAACATGCACCTCCTTTGTGGTGTATCTTCATTTTGACTATCTTCTTGGCGGTAATCTGTGAAAGGGAAAACTTGCCTTGATCCTTTTGAAAACCTTTGCCTTTCAAAACCCCAGATTGTCAGGGACGTCTCCCTTGGGTTTAGCCACCCTAAATAGAAAGAGCCCCCCATCGAGGTGACAGTGGGTGGAGAAGCTCCTGTTACGCCAGTTTGACCCTTACCTATCAGCTGCTTGGCCTAGACTACAAACTGAGCGATAACATGACCCATTCTAATTTTGGATAATTCTACTAATAAAATAGATGAAGACTTATCATCCCCAAATTTATTAATGAATAAATCCTTGAAAGTATCCCAATTAGTAATGGAATTAGATTGTAATGAGAAATACTAGGTAGAAGCTTCTCCTTCAAAAGTATATAGAAAAATTCTACATACAACGTATTCATTCTCAACACTTATCAGATTAACAACTAACATAAATTTGTTGATATGATCATCAGGAGTTTCTTTTGATTCTAGATTAAACTTTGGTAACCATTTATCTGTATTTTTAGGTAAATTATGTTGATTTCCAGGAACATTGATTGCTCCCAGAGTTCTCCAAGGCATTCTCGGTACTCCAGTCACAATATTTGGTTGACGAGGAGGTGATGGAGGAGGATATGGAATATGAGACATATGTAGAGGAGGAGTCGAGGGAGAATTATTTCCGACATTTTTAATTAAGGTTTTTCTAATCTGGACAAGAATTTGAAAATTAATAGGTTCAATACCTAACCTCTGTCTATGTGCTCTTGTAAGAACACCTAATTCTTGAATAACAAAATATATAGAATCGGAATATCCTTGAGAAGTTTCTCCTTGATTTCTAATCTCTTCTATTTGTTGTTTTATTTGTTGAAACTCTGGAGAACTAAGAAATCTGGAAGAAATATATCACTTACAATTCTTTGAATTGGAGATTCTAACTGTGTAGTAACAAAAGATATCGTGGGTGAATTTGATCTACTTGAATGGTCTTTAGTTTTGTTGGTTTTTTCGACCATTCATTATGAGATGGCCCTCCTTCTAGTGCCAAAATGTTGATAGTAAAATATGACCATGTTAAACATTTAGGAATTCACCCAGTCAGGATCCCAATTAGACCCTTATCCATTGTAAATGGCAATTCCGACTGGTTTAGGTCCAGTTACCTATAACTATCCTAATCTACAAAAAACTAAATCTAAAAAATATACACCTTCTAATTGATTGAAGAAAATTTATATCTTATTGAATAACAAACTGAAATATAAATATATACAGATTTCAAACTATCTACAAGAAATAGCTTAATTCAAATTATCATAAAAGTTACCTTTATGAAAAACGAATTTATTTTTTCTTTAAGAATGAGAGGTATTTTTAATGAAAGTAAAACAAATGAACTAAAGCCAATAAAACTAAAAAGAAAATATAATGCTTGGGCCCAAATTCAAATAGTACATGAATTAAAGTAAAATAAACAATGTTCTAAAGATATAGATCTTCGAATCAAAAGTTTGGTTATATCCACTGAAAATGAATTAATAAATCTGTTTAAATAATTAGTACAAACTTATAATCCCAACAATAATTCATATACGTAATAATCACAGAAATGATGTGTTAAATATAAATTAAATTGATCTAATTTATTAGCAGTAATTAACTAAATCAATATTTAATATTGTCAACACATAATCCAGAAAAGACTTTGATTTTAAAAATGAACACTCAAATATCAATAACAATACCAAATACTGATTGCTTGTATTAATATTCAAAGTTAGAAAGAGATTCAGAATAATATATCAAAACAGAGACTTGTACAACAATACATAAGCTTTGTTCTTCTTTCAAAAAATTGAAACTCCCCCCTCTCTAATTGTTTTTCCTTCTCTATTTTATATTGAAGGAATTAAAAAAAAGAAATTGACTTCCATAACCATAAACAATTATCCATTTAGAATGGGAAAATAACAAAATTGTTTACTTCCCCAAACTAAATTAACTAAGCACATGAAATAAAAAACTACTAACAGTTTAATTTTAGAATTCTGTCTGGAAACTAATTTTCCCATTTCCCGTATTTTTCAGGACATTCCTTTTACACTTGTAAAACAAAAGAAACAAAAAAAGAAGAAGTTAATAAAACATAAAAACAAAAATTAGAGTTGCTACAGAATTTGAAATTATGTAGCTACTCTTTTAATAACTAAAATTAACAAAAATACAAACTAAACTAAAAAATTATAAACTCATACTAATAACTAAAACATTTTTATCACTGAATGTTACTCGGAATGGTCTTGAATTCCAAATTAGCGAAAATATCAACTCTTGGTGAGTTAATGTTAACTGCGTCTTTCTTTTTATCTTGTTTAGAACCTCGAACCTAACCTCAAACTTGTCTCCTCTGGACATCGATTAGAGATTTATTTTTTGACCTAAAAAGTTGATTTTCTAATTCCAAATCAATTATATTAGCATGTAACACTGGAAACATTGAATAATATTTGTCCTTCCAAAAGGAAACCTCCATATTGGGATCGATTTCAGTTTTCTCCTTCTCTTTTTCTTTAGAAACATTTTCAATTGGTTCCCGCAGAGAAATGTTTTGTGGGGAAGATACTTCCTGATTTGTAACCAACTCTTCATCCTCAACCTGGATAGGAGAACTAGCTTTCGAATTTTTCATAGATTTATTTATGGACATTCTGTATATTTTCCTTCCTTGCCTCTTGTTCATAAAATCGACTAGACTAATGGAATCATTGTTCTTTTTGGTAACATGTGTGTTGTATTTAGATGCAAGCGAGGAAACTACGGTTTTCTTGGAAGCTTTGGAAGAAACATGAGTCGCTTCATCGAAAACACATGACTCTAGACTAAAGCTAAAATTTACAGTTTGACTGCGAGTAACCCTCATGGTGTTTTGCAGAGGAGTAGAAAATTGAGGGTAAGGAAAAACAAGATCTTCTACAGTATTTGGGATTTCAACCTCAGAAAAGTGAGATTGTAATTCTGCCTCAAATTTTACCTGAAAATTATTTATTTTCACAAACTTTTCCCAAGAATCAACATTCTATTCTAACTGAAATTCAATCAGATTTTTCACTAAACCGTGATGAAAGACATTTCTTTATGAATTGAGATTATTTCTCTGATATAAATGTGCCATCTTAGACAGGATTTTAAGAAATAACACCAAGACGTTCAATTCATAATCCATGAAGACCATTAAAAGACGAAAGTGATAAATAAAGAAAAGGCTATATCTATCCTCACAGGTGATAAATCCCTTAATAGCTACTAACATAAAATGCCATTTTTCTTTAATTGAAGATATGGGAATCCCTTTGTAATCGTACTTTCATTCGGGAGAAACCAAGATTTCAAACCAAGGAATATCCTTCACCCTTTTTCTCTTAGACCAACATTCCCCTTTTAATGGCAATTTAGTCACTATGTTTATTAATTCTTCATCTATATGCAATTCTATATCCCCAATTTTAGCGCGTTCACCATTGAAAGTTCATACAAAAGCTTTGGTGACCTGCTGTTGATGATTGAATCCATCACGACCGAAAGGACAACCTCACGAGGATGCAAACCCTCCTGCATTTTTATAAAGGTGGTACTCCTATGACCGAGATTTATAAAATGTGGGACTTTTAAAGAAGTCCGTCAAAGGAAAGTAAAACAGAAAATATAAAATATTTTTATTTTATTTTAAAAGAGAGTTCTTGAGAATGGACCAGGAAACACACACACATTCATACATTTAAAAGCAAATAAACAAAATTCCTCACATCCATCATAGTAGGGCTAAATATTTATGTTCACATGAAAACTGAAAGAAAATGATTCGAATGCATAAGAGAACTCTGATAGAGTAGCACATGGGAAACTCAAATGGAGATAATGATAGATCAAACTCAAATACTTTATATTAAAAAAAAACTTGGTTACAAAGTACAGTCGAGATTGTTCCCAAAATAGCTCTCTTGGAATTTATAAAAAAAATATAGTTCAATACATATTCTCTAAAATTAAAATGCGTTTGTCATAATGACTGGGATTGGGGCTCCCGCGGACCATAAAAAAAATATGTATAAGAATGAAGTTTGTAGAAACAAGAAAGTGGGCGACAGAAGGTAGCACAACTTGGTAAGAAGAAAAAGGAAAATATCAGTCTTCGGTTAAACCTTTCTATTTAAAGAGGTGGAGTAACTGGATGAAGTGCTTGATAAAGACATAAATATGTGATCAATATGAACTTACTATGATGGTATCTCATGGTTTGTCACTTGCTCGCTGATGTCCTTTTATGGCACTCCCTGGCAGTTACAAGAACCATCTCAACCGTCCTTTTCCCTTCATTGGTGAGCTTGTCGACAACCTTTTTGAACCACTCCTCGATGTAGCTCCTCATTGGCGCCACATTGATTTCATGCCAGATTATTATATTGAAGAGTTAACCTTCCAAGTCCCTTAGATGAATAGAAATGTTCTGCAATGCTTCTTCAATATCTTGGTTTTTAATCGAATAATCAACTAGCCAGTTTTCCACGTCATCTTCACCATATTCAAGAATGCCATAGAAATTTTCAAATGACAACCCTTTAAAGATCTCAACTTGTTCGTCAAATGCTTGCTTGGTTAATAACAATGAGTTGAGTATAAATTTCGGGTCTTGGACCTCATTGGTGCTGCCATATAGATCTATCTCAGTTAGCTTCTTGAATAATTTTTCTCTTCTAGTTACGGTGATCCAGATTATTTTCGGCACGAAATGAGAGCGGAGATATAATAAAGAAATGCACAGAGATATCGCGTATATCCAATAATATAACATAAATATATCAGAGATGCAACCATAAACACAGAGATACAGTAATACACGATTTCTATTAATGAAAGAAATGTACAGAGACTGTAAAAATACAGAGTGAAAGACTCGCTAGAATGGTGGTAGCTTATCTCTGAGAAGAGATGTGATGGCTACTCGCATTCGCAAGAATATGGTTACAATGAGGCTATTAAGGCCTTTTTACAATAAATGGGAATGTCAAAAGTCTTAGACATCCAAAAACCTAACTCTAGGAGATGAAGCGCCAAAAGTCATGTGGGCCCCGTTTGGGCAAGTTAGTACATCAACTTCCCGGGGTCATAACTTTTGCATACGATCTCCGTTTTAGGAGTATGATAGCTCGTTGGAAAGGTATCATCAAGGAGATTCATTTTGGGGGCTCAATCATTCCTTTGACTATAATTTAGAACCTATATCTTGAAAAACCTTCATTTAGGCCCTCAAAATGGCCCCATAAGTTAAAACCTGCTAAAAATAGTAAATTGCCAAAATTGGCAGAAAATTGTTTTGAGCCAGTCGGCAAAGGTGGGTGGCCACCGATATCCACCTGGATCATATGGCCTAGCTACATGCTTGAACATTACCATTAAGGTCTTTTACCTTTTCCTTCCAACATGCGTTCAGTTGTTTTATTCAGTTCAAAAAAGGAATATCCTCCTTTCTTCTTCTCAATTATTTCGTATTAGTAACTTTAACACCAAATGGTACAACCACATCAAGGTAGAAACCTTCCTTGTTTTTTAAATATGCTTGCAGATATTCTTGAAAAGTGTGTGCTCTAGTTCCAAAAGAGACTATGCTCTTTGACATCTCCCAAGCCCCTGTTATTAATTCCATTCTTTTCTTGATATTCTTTTCCACATAGCCTCAGGCTAATGTGAGAAGGATTTCCGATCCTTTTAACTTTGTCACAGGTGTGGTAGGCCCGATCATTGCTAAAGGACTAGCAAGCATTGGAAGGGGCATTAAAGCTTCCTCCAATTCTTTGATTCGCTCCTTTAACCCAACATTCTCTGCTTCAAGGCATCCAATATAATTGTCCAGAGCATCTCCAATTGCTTGGTGTATCTAGGAAATTTGGGAAGGTTGCATGTTCCGTAGGTTAATCTATGAACGAGATTTCCCCTTCTTATTCCTTACATCTATTTTCTCAATAATCAATATTTTGGACTCATTGTCAAAAACAACAATCTGAAATGCAAAAGAATATTCTTTGTCGAAGGTATCGATCCCAATTATTCCATCTGAGGGTTCTGTTGAGCAGTTTTCTCCAGCTGGTCGTTGTTGGGGAACACTTTATCGATGTCAATTTCAAGTTCCATATCCTCGAGGGAGAGGTCATGGATATCACCTTATCCTCGAGGTCCCTCCTCTTATTGCACAATGTTTTTTCTTTTCTTCCTCAGGGAAGTTTACGAGAACTTTCAATTTTGTCGGAAGGATGGTTCTTATCTCCTCCTCCGTCTAATGAACTGTGGGTGACTTTCTTACTTGAGTAGGCCGTTGGAATGTTGCTCCGAGATGTTGTATTCTTTGGTGTGATAGTCAGGGATTGGGCACTTTTCTCACCTGGACCTTTTCCTCTCTGCTTGTACGACTCATTGGTGTTAAGTATTGTCTCCATGTCGCCGGTGTCATGAGAGGGAGTGCTTGAGGCATTGTTTCTGTCTTCATTCAAAATAGTGTTAATGAAATAATTGCTAAAACCAACAACCAATAGATGTTCTACAAAAATAACACTAGGGTCGAACCCTTTGACCTTTTCAACATGTTTTAAATTGAGGTCATGGAAGTGGGTCATGAATTCATCAATCTCGTTCATATTTCTAAATATGAAATACTGGACTTTCCAAGGTAGAGGTGTGAATTTTTTTTTCTCTTTTAATTGAAAAATGCAACCAGTAGGTGTACTGCCTTGCTATTTCAGCAACAAACATTTTGTCAGAAATGTGGCACGAAAGGAAAGAAGGTTCTTCTTTGGATCCAAAAATCCTTATAACATTATAATTTTCCATTTGTTCTAGTGTCCCCTTCCTATCCAGGAACTTCCTCGCCTGGTCAAACATTCGGGGGGCATTATTTCCAAACAACAATTCTTTAAAAACTTAGACAAAATCATTAAAGACTCCATAAAAATGCTGGGAGGCCTTGTGCCTCCATAATGTTTGATACCAAAACATTACTAGGTCGAATTCACAGTTTACCTTCTTGCACACAGATAATCTCGGGATCTCACAACAATCTGATATCATGAAAACCAAATCAAATGACATAAAAAAAAAATTCTCCTCTTGTATTGCACCAATTGGGAAGAGATTTTAATGGAAATAAACTTACCCCAATCAAAGAGGGCATGTTACTTGACTGTAAAATAAAGAATGTAAAGAATCATCCGGGAGATGTTGGTCATGGTTTCTTGTCCTATTATTCTCGTAAAAATCCATGCAATTTCCTGGAAGGGATTTTTAAATGAGCCAACTTGCAATCTTTTGTTGTCCTTAGGGATGGTCGTTGGGTTCTCTAGGAATTCAGGTAAGAGGTGAAATCCATTTTCATGATTTTTTAAGAACTCCTTGCAATCTTCACCTTTGAAGGTGATCGTTGGCTCGGGAAGCCTCAACATATTACATAAAACTTGGGGTGTCAAAGGACAGGGGAATGGTCCCACAACTAGATGATCTATTGGCTTGGAATGTATCTCTCAGGGCACTAGGTGACCAACTCCTTACAATAAAAAAATTATGGGACACACCATGCGCATGAAATTCCATATGTCCATATTATTTCCTTCTGGGAAGAAGGAGATGAATAATAGGAATATGCCCTGGACCATTGAAAATGTTGATCCTTGCGCCCAAAAATATTCAGTGTATCTCCATAGAACTGTTGTCGAGTTGCTGCCATAAGTCGACAAGAACTTTCCCTTGCTCTAAATGATGTTAGGAATGAATGTTGGAGGGATATGATATAATGCTTCGTAAATCTCGTTTTAATGAGATTTAATAGGAGATGTCCTTGAGCCTTTCGCTTATTAATGACCATCCTTTCGAGCCTGTATGGTAAGTTATTATCATTAAAAGCATAGTAAATGTGCATTGGGAAGGGCACGAGGGTGGCGGGGACGGACGTGGGAAATATGTGACTTGATATTTTTATGAACCTAGGAACCCGCAAACCCAAGATATCATGATGGTATGAGGCACGTAATTAGCTAAGTGTGGGACGATGCGATGATCCAATGGATTCATGTAGGCGGAATGACACTTAGGCAGTTCGTGGAGTCCGAGTATCAAAATGTAGATTGCAAAACTCTTTGGTGCAATGTGTCTCTCACGAAACATGGGAACATGAAAACTCGATCCCGTCAACCCGGGAACCTGCGATCATAGAATCAACTAAGTATAGAACAACATGGCAGTCCGTCAGACTCGTGATGTGAATTTGTAGATGGAGGTGAGAAATTGTGAGTCCGCCAACCTGAGATCCATGTCACCTCATGAGATCAATGATACTTGGCCTTCCATATACTGGAAATGTTCCGAATTGGCCCTTCAGTTCCACTTGAAGGCTATAAATGGGCCAAATCCGAGCTATGGAAAAGAAGAGAAAGAATTCAACTTTGAAAGAAAAGTTACTTTGGAGGAATTATTCACTTCACATTGAGTCTGCATCCCTTTATCCTTTAAGTCTGAACACATTGTTCAAGCCCCAAGCTCTTCCCTTACTGATTGAGAACTCCATTGTCTCTCTTACATGTGCTTGCCTTTGGTGGAGGATTGAAGTGGTGGAGGCCCAACTAGAAGGAAATTAGTTTCTTAGTTCTGAACCGTGCCGACATGAAAGTCTATAACTTATTCACTTCTGCTAGTTATATCTTAATAGAAATACTCTTTTCTCGTCCAATTGATATCTTGAAAATACTTGAATTATTATTCCATGGGAATATTTGTTATGAATGTTGATGGATTATGCTATTGAATGTGATAACATCATATATTATCACCATATGCTTGCATTGCTTGGTTGTTGAGGACTAGTTGAAGGTATATTGCTTTGGGTCAACTGCTCAACGATGGACTTCATCAAATGTCTGGATGAGGTAGGCCTTTTATCTTGTATTTCTAACATATTTGTTTATATATCATACTTGAGAGTAGTGTTGATTTCTGCAGTCATTCCTATCTGTTGTGGTTTACCCCTAGCCATAGAGAGATTTTCCTCGTAACATAATTGGCGACCATACTGGGGAATGAATCTTCTTTTTGGGGTTTGGAGTGTTTTTCTCCTTAGATTTCTCTTGTTCATATTGAGTTTCTTGTCATATGATTGCTTGACAACCTCTGTTCACTTTGGGTCTAAGTATTTTAATCTTCTCCTTAGCCTAGCTATGTTTTGACACCTATACACGGGTTTTTGCTTGGCAGTTGCGTACATACGCATGATGTCCTTCTGTAAGCTGCGTACATACACGCTTTTCCCTTGAACAGTCACGTACATCAACCTTTGTTGCTTGATTGTTGGGTTTGGTGGTTGCTAGGTAGGTTTTGATGATTGCTAAGTCTTCTTAGGTCTCTGTAGTGACTGCTGAGTGTCTGTGGAATGACAAGAAACCTGTCTTTTGTTGAATTTTTGGGCGGTGCCTTTCTCTTCATATTTTCATTTTGATTGTCCTTGCACCTTGGGCTGGGTGTTTTTATCCTTGATATCCTAGTTCGGTTGTCTCTGTCTATACACAGTAGAGTCTTTATATCAAGTTGTTGTTTAGTCCTTGCATTTTCATTTTTCTTATATTGAAAATACAAAAATATTAGGCATTTTAGATTGATTGAAATTTTGATCTTTTGAGTCTTTGTCATTTATCTTAGTGCATGTAAAGAAATATTGCATTTTTATTTAGAATTGAAGAATTGAATTGAAAATTTCATTTTTAGGAAGCATATCGTCTATTGGAAATTGAAGTTAGGACTTTGCATTGTATTCATATTCATTTATTTTACTTGTTGAGTCATAACATCACTAGTTTCACAACCACACCTTTTGAGTAAGAAAGGCCATTAAAATTAACACTATAATTTAAAATTGATTAGTAACGATTTTATTTTCTAGGGTGCACAAAATAGCTTAGGATTTAGTGCCCCGGAATAGGATTTTGTGAGTAAACTTCTCCAAGGATATTAAATCAACATATGTGTCTAACTAAGGGAGTGGAGAAATTGATTATATAATCGGTAATATCAAGAGGCTTCGCTTACACCGGAGTTTAACAGGAGGTTGGTTGAAGGGATATCCCCCTGATACCTTCTTAGCATCAGAGATATTTCTGGGGATCTATTCATATATGGGGATCTTGCTAGTGGCCTTACCTCCGTGAGAGGCGACGCTTTCAAGGTTTTGACTTTTGCTACCCTACCCATACGGTGGACCCGACTTATGAATGTTCACCTGTGCATCGATTATACCAAGGTTTATTAGTTTCTTGACTTAGGTACCACATAGGGTACTTTCAGGGGTTATTCTATAGGTACCCTGGGTCAGATAAGGGTTGAACAACACACAACCTTTATGGAGGACTACCTCTCCGGGGGGATCTGACCATCTGGTTGTTAAGCCCACGAGGGACCTTATAACTGATTCTGATACCTCTGATATTTAGCAAGGAGTCTTATGCCCCTCTTGGGTGAGGCATACCTACTTTAGGGAGGGAGGCCCCTTTCAACCACTTTATCCTGTTTGTGTGCATATTGGCCGTTTGATTATTTTGGTGTTCTCTTTGATTACTAGTTAGCCTTAGCATTTGTTTTATATATTGAGTCTTAAGTCATCATGGAGTCGGACCAGCTTCCCCACCAGTCTCGTTGCTTATTACAGTTACCACCACATTTCGAGTCTTTGCCTCCTAAAAAGTGTAGATTTATTAAACATGGTACACACACCTCCACTTATCAGACTTGTGTTTCTACAAGGATGAGTACTGAATTGAGTCATCAAGATACTAGGAGCCATTCGACTCCCACACCTACTATAGTCAATGGTACCCATTCAACTCCTTCAACCACAATGGTTGTAGTATCAAGGGCAACTATCATCACTGCTTCTCGTCCTATAGTGAATACTCAACCTATTTCCATGAACCCATTTGGGTCTCTTGGTCACTCACCAGAATATAATGTTCAGTCCATCCCGATGGCCTCTAGTCCTTTTTCCTATGGTATGCCAAATTTTACTTTGCAGTTTTCAAACTAGATCCCAGTTGCTATCCCTAATTCTATCATTGGACTTGGGGGCACAACTCCTCCTTACACTCCATTCTCGTTTGGTGGCTCTCAAGTCCCTCAAATGACTCCTACTGTGGGAGGCATTCCTTTTTTTAAACCCAGGTCTAATCCTGTTACCTCTGGATGGAATAACCAACTTGGTGGACAAGATTTAGCTTATGGTCCATCCTTTATACCCACCTCTTCTATGATGATTATGACCAACACATTTGGCATGAAAAATCCACCCTTATCCTCCAGATTTACACCCGGAGGGGGTTAGTTTCACACCTTGGGAACCCTCAAAGCGAAGCCACTCCGGCTAGGGGAAATGTTTATAACCCTCATCAAAATGTTGCTATTGGAATGATTCCCAACTAACCCCTTATCAATCATCCTGGAGGAGGGTCTTACAATCCTGGACAGGGCCATGGTGCTTACCAGAACCCTAGATGGGTTGTGATTCCCCAAACAAAATCTTTCCAGGGAGCTTGGGGCTAGATGATGCAACACAGTCTCCCTTTTCTGTACATGCTCAACCTGCCAAACTTGTCTAATTTTATGAATGACCCTATGTTTCATGATCCTACATGGCTTCCCGTTCCCACCAAGCCTCCTTCATATATTTTGAAATTCGAAGGAAAGAATGGCGAGGACCTTGGTGATCACGTTACCACCTTTCACTTATGGTGCTCTTCAAATTCCCTTAACGATGGTTCCATTCGGTTAAGATTATTTCAATGCACCCTCATAGGGGTTTCCATGAAATGGTATATAGAGATACCTAAGGGGGCATATGGGACCTTTAGTCATATGGTGCTAGTATTCCTTAACCACTTCCAATTGCCAGTTCATTATGATGCTGACCTAGAACTCTCGTCAACCTTATGCCAAGACAAAGCCACTCATATCTCAGATCACATATAGGAGTGGCGTAGATAAAAGAGGTTGATCAAGACCTGCATACCCCTAGATTTCCTGTTAGAATGGTTCCTTAAGTCCTTACAACCTCCTATTTCGAAGGATGTTGCTACATCTGGGGTCACATCTGAGGAAGAAGCAATCTTCAAAGCCCAACAATTAGATCTTATATATGCTCAATCTAGGATGTTATACGAGATTCTTCCGGATGCACCAAGGTACAACTATGACCTTAGAGAAAATCCTAGACCTCATGCTGATGGCATTGTAGGCTCCGCCAATGTGAAATCCGCATACTCGGTGATAAGCCATTTGAAAGAGTTGTCTCTAAATCGGTCTGCAGGAGGGAAAATTTCGTCTGTGTCTTCCAATCCTATTCAGTTGGTGTATGTACATTCTGTGCAATCGTTGACCGACCCAAATGGTAACCAACAACCAAGAGGGGATAATAAGAAAGTACATAATAATAATCGTAAGGGTGGGAAAAATAATAAGAAACCCAAGGACAATGGTGATAATGAGAGGACGAATAACAATGCTAGCAAGGGAAAGAAAGAAAGGCATAAGGTGAAATTTACCTGTAAGCTTTGTACAGATGATAATATTACTCATTTATGCCCAAAATTGCGAAATCTGTGAGGCTCTTATCGCTACCACCCTCTGTGTTGACGAATCCTTTTCCACATAATCAACACATGGCCTCGAGCTCCTCAAATTATGAAAATGTGGTCGGTGGGATTCAAAACCCACCGACACAAGACATTGACTGTTTGTGCATCAATATGGTCAATTCTCAGATTAATGTAGCCTCCCAGACTTGTGAATACAATTCTACATAGACTGTACCTGGTCTATAATCTCCTCCTCCTCTGGAGACGCCCTTGTAGATCGAAAAATCAGAGCCACCACCTTGTATTCCGAAATGAGTACTCAATCACTCTACCCACAATCCAAATGGTAGAGCCGCCTAAAATTACTCTATTGTTGAGGACCTAGGTCAAACCCCTTGTGCGATGTCGGCCCTGGAGGTACTCTAGACATGTCCTTCACAAAGGAATTCCTTGATATCTATGTTAGGAGCTCCAGACCCCAGTGGATCGAAAGTTATCAAGTGTGACATCACAGATGTGAAGCCTCACTTTACTTACCATGTGGCATTCCAAATCCACATGGGTTACTTGAAGTATACCATCAAGCGTGTGGTTTTTGATGAAGGCACTGCAACATGTGTGATGTCCTTGATCTATTGTAAATCTCTCGACTCTCCAACTCTCTCTCAATTTTCGGCTATGTTGATTGCTTTTGATGGTCATTCTTTCCACCCTCACGGTATTCTTCATGCATTTCCATTTAATTTAGGTGGGAATATGGTAGAGGTGGATGTCGAGGTGGTTGATGTGCCCCTCGATTACAACTTGTTACTAGGACGCAATTGGAATTATGCTATGACTGTCGTCGTATCGTCCGTCTTCCACACTCTTTATTTTCCTCACGATGGGAAGATCATGACGATCAACTTTCCTTTGCGTATTCTATCCCCAGTGCATTTGTTGGACCATCGATCCCCGTGGTCGAAAATTCTCAACCAACAACTAAGAATATCAGTGTCAAAATGTATTCATCCCTTATGGGTACCTTCGACTTCATGGCACCGATTCACCATGTTTACGCCATGTCTAGTAGGCCTGGTTTGTTAAAGAGGTATGTTCCTTTCTGCACTTCCTATTTTAACAATCCTTAGACCCTACCTTCCTTGACTGCGTATTATGAAGGCTAGTCGCATGATGGAATGGCCATGCCACTATCGATAACAGAGATAGCGTATCAAGTTGTTCTTGACTCTTTTGTCAATCTTGATCCTATTACCTCCCAGATGGATGAAGATCCTATTTTTAAGCCTGTGTGGGTCACTTCGTCTTCTTGTTCACATGACTCCCTTGATGAGACTTTTTCCTTGGATGAAGCTATCATCGAGGCCATGAATGGTTCTGACAAACCTTGGGATGATATGCATCATCGCTCTTATTTTCTCCCAGAGCTTTCTAGAATCGTACATGATGACTTTCGATCTACTCTGAGTGAGATAGTCAGTCACACAGTAGTTCCACTTGATACACACAAAATTTATGCTGAATGAAATATGGCGAGTGTCTCTCCTACCGTCATGATCAATATCTCTCGTACCCCTGGCAAGATTGAAAATCTACACACTAGTCCAGATTGTTCGCCGGAAGAAATCTTGATCTACACCAAGCTCTTCAAGGAATTTCGAGATATATTTGCTTGGTCATATGAAGAGATTCTAGGAATCGACCCTCAAATTGTTGAGCACGAAATAAAAAATTACTCGGATGCTAAGCCTTTTCGACAATGTCTTAGAGTTGTAAATCCCCGGAAGGCCCCTACTATTAAGGCAGAGGTAGAGAAACTGCTTAATGCTAGATTTATCTACCTGGTTCCCTTGACTAAAGGGGTCTCCAATCCCATTCCTGTGAATAAGAATAAAGGAAGCATCCGTGTATGCATGGATTTTCATGACTTGAACAAAGCCTGTCCTAAAGATTACTTCCCGACACCTTTCATCGATTAGATTCTCGATGAGTGTGCGGGAAGTGAGTTTGTTTATTTCATGGAATAACCAAATTCAAATTAAACCTGAGGATCAACATCATATGAAATTTATTTGTCCTTGGGGTACTTTCAAATACCGGAAGATGCCTTTCGGCCTTAAAAACGTCGGAGCAACTTTCCAATGTGCTATGACCTTAACATTCCACGATATTAAGCATATAGTCGAAGCTTATCTTGATGATCTTGCTGCTCACTCTTGTAAGAGAGTGGATCACCCTAAGCACCTTCGACAATTTTTGAAAGTTGTCGTCATTATAGAATTTGGTTGAACCCTCATAAATGCATCTTTTGCATTAGTGCTAGACGTCTTCTGGGATTTTTAGTATCTAAGAATAGGATCATGGTAGATCCAATAAAGGTTGAGGCAATACTTCAATTGCTTCCCCCGCGCACTACTCAACAACTTTAAGGTTTACAGGGGAAAGATAACTTTTTACATTGGTTTATAGTAAAATATGCCAATATTACTGAGGGTTTCATGCATATTTTGAAGAAGGACACCCCTTTTATTTGGGATGAGTGGGCCAAGGAATCCTTCGATGCTTTGAAGAAATCCTTGGTATCGACGCATCTGTTGAAGTCTCCCGACTATAGTAGGGATTACTTGCTTTATGTCGCTGTGTTCGAAGAGAAGATTGGTATGGTTTTGGTGCAGGAGGATGATGAGCTCCATGAGCACGTCATCTACTATCTTAGTCAAAACTTAGTTGGTCCTGAGCTCAAATATTCTCACGTTGAAAAGTTAGCTTTGGTTGTCGTCCACGCAGTCCAACAATTACACCATTATATATTGCTATGCAAGACTACTGGGGTTGTCGATGTCAATCCATTTCAATAAATCCTTACCATGTATATCATAGGGGGAAAATACAATAAATGGATTGTCATTTTACAAGAATTCGATCTCGATTTCGCTTCTGCGAAATCCAAGAAATCACTAGTCTTTGCAGAGTTAATATCCAACTTCCCATGATTGGACGAGGATGTTATTGTTACACATAAAAATTACTCACTTCAATAGTGTCGCAAGTGTCGTCATTACAAGTGTCGTAAATGTTGCAGTGTCGCAAGTGTCATAAACATCATATTTCCATATTTCTATGTTGTGTCTCTAACAACATCATAAGGACACTTAAGACACCTTCAAAGACTGGTTTAAGAAGCATAAATCATCTGATGAGGAGTACAAATCATTTGCCATGAAGAAAACCACTCAAAAATGATTTTTTGAAGGGGAGCGCTTCCCTACCCACTGTTAGGGAGTGCTAGTGCTCCCTAGCCTCCTTTGGGGGAGAGTTCCAAGCACTATGTGCACCCTTTTGGGGGAGACTTGCCCTTTCTGAGTGAATTTTTAGCTTATTGAGATAAATCAGGGAAGAATCCCCTCAATCTCTGAAGGTATTTGGATTCAAATATGAAGTCAAGGCAAGATCTTAGGGAAGATCCTCAACTGAAGGAGAAGAATCCTTAACTTATCCCAAATATCTCTCAAGTGGTTGGGCCTCTCCAAGCTTATATAAGGAGGCCTTCTCATGGTGAAAAGAGGAGGATAGAGATTAAGAGATACCAAACTTATGATCTCATAAGTGGTATTGATAGAGACATTGTAAAGCATCTAACTTATGATCTCATAAGGGAGATATCATTGAAGCATCAACATTCTGTGTGGATTATTTGAGCAAGGTTCTGGACAAAGGGATCTTGGTGAAGCTGCTGCACTACATCCATGGCTGTAAGAAACACTTTGTTCTCATTAATATAAATTCATGCTTGGCCTGTTTCCATTAAAGTTTGTGTATATGAACTTGTTTCTTTCATAGATTCATTATAAAGATAATCATAGTAGAGCAGGAAGTATTGTTGTTGTTTCTCATTGTACCACATGACCTTCAACTGAACTTGGAGATCAAGATCAGCCTAGAGAGAACAAAGACAAACATCAGTAAAAAGGTACTTGCCTTTCTTCCCTCTTCTTCTTTGATAGTTTAGCTTTATGATAAAGGAATGTCAGGGTCCATAATAGCACTTTTTGTCTTGGAGTTAGGGGTCTATCATCCAAGAGGAAATCCACTTGTCCGTAGGGGGATTCTCTTGTAACAGAAATTGGTGAATCCACTGGGGAGGGACCTTTGAACTTTTTCCTTCCTAGATCTTGATTTCCTTTGCTCATTTTGATCTTATTCATATTGTGTCTTTGATTCTTAGATTTTTTGATTGACCCTTCACTTCATCCCATACACTTTGTATTTCTAAACATGCTTGAATTTTTGGATTTTTGGGTATTTTTATGAAATTTTTGAAGCCTAGCGCTCCCCTGCCCTTGCTATCAGAGTGCTGACACTCCCTGCTGAATTTACACACAACGTTGGAACGCTCTGGTGCCCCTTACACCATAGTGTTTCCCTCTTTTTGTTAAAGATCTTGCAAGAGTTTAGTCTCTGAATCCATTTTTTCCTATTTGCACTTGATTAGAGTTATTGCAACCTCAGTGTATCCTTGTTAGGGTCCCCAACACCTTAATATATGAGAATTCATAATTCTTTGTTTGGGTTTGTGATATCTTTTTCTTCCTTACTTTGAATAACTCTTTGTCTTTGACGATTTAGAGTCAATTTGTCGTTTTCTTCTCATTTATCTAACTGAGTGAAATTTTTTTGTAAGGAGATTCAAAGGTATTTTGTACTTTTCCTTTTGATATTTGAAGTTTTTTCCCAAGAAATTCTTGTTTTTGCATCATCCATTAGCCTTCTCCTATATTCACCTGCAATTTCCCCAATTTTCAAGCATTCAGGGTGAGTTTTTGCATGTTTTTTAGTTATTTTTCTGAGTTTCTGGGAGCACCAATGCCCCCCTGTAGGCCATATCATGGTGCTAGCACACCCCTACAGTGATTTAGGGAGTTCTGGCAGCATTCTGTGCACCATTGCGAGGGAGCGTTGGTCTCTTTTTGAGTGAAATTGTCTTCTTTTGCTCAGTTTTTGCAGCCTGTTTTGTAGTACTATTTACCCAGAGTCTATGGTTGGTTTGTGAAGTTGTTAGGATTGGTTATTGATGATTTTTTATGCTTTTAAATCTCTTTTGTCTTTATTGGAGCTTGAAACCTCTTTCAAAAATGTAAAATTTCCTTTTCTAGCTGCGTTTTTGTCGAGATAGTTTTGAGTGGTTTCTCTTTCTCCCTATCGTTTCTTGGATTCTTCTCTGCATTTTATTGTACTCCTTGGATTCTTGTTGGTTTTAGGATCCTTGACTGAGTTATTGTTAGAACAAGATTCTACTTGTTTTCTTTCATTTCTCGTTGTTTTGAATGCATTCTTACTTTTGGGTCATGAAACTAGCTTGCATTTGAAGTAGCGAAATTGCATGTTTTTTTTTTTTGGGGACATTGTGCATCTGTAATGATGAATGTTTTATCCTTCTCATAGAATAGCTTTCATAGAAATGAAAATATTGCATATTCATCTCTTTGCATAACTTTCGAGTCGGTTAAAACACCATATTGTCCACGCCATTTCCCTTTTGAGTAACAACAACTTTAAAAATCAAGTGCTAAACTAAAATTGATTAGAATTTTTTACATTTTCTGGTAGCAAACCTACATTATATTAGTTGTAGGGATTTGGAATAGGCGTGAAAGATAAATTTCCAAATCTGCAAACAAACACAGGATCTTGTGTTAGGCAGCGGTGAAATCCAATTGCTACATTTTTTCCTAGGAAGCCCTTCTCACACAAGGGTCAAACCTGAGGTTGCATTGAGACTAGCAGAGTTACTCACCCTGCTTTGTTGGTATTAGTGTAGAGATTGCGCGTATTATGGGGGTCACTTGAAGGTATACCCACAATGATGAGTGGAATCCTTTCAAGTTGATTTTGGGATAGATACCCTGCCCTTGCGTGTGGATCGGACTGTCGACTGTTTCCCCGGGCATCACTGTTGTAGTTGGTAACCTTAGTGGCCTATCTCTTTAGGGTCTTTACATGAGGTGACTTTGGAGAGGAAAGTCTTCACGGTACCCGGAATCGACGTTGGCCAAACTCACTCAGGCTCCTTGGACGGTATACCCATGATTATGTGTGGGAGCTTGCACCAGGGTGTAAGTCCGTTAAGCAGGTCGTCAACACAACTTTTCCACCCGCTCTATCTCAACCCCTTCTTAATTTGTTCCCACGACGTTGGATTTCATCACCAACTAGTGTGCTCATTGTGAGAAGGTTTTGTTTGCTTTCTTGCTTACTAGATTTTTAGGTGTTGTTTGTTCTCCCTAGAAGAATCTAGGTTGGAGCTTTATTTTTATGGCATCAGTTCCAGGGATGACCAATGAAGGAACCCCTTTTCCAGGGGAACCCTTTATTTTTCCTTCTTACAGAAATGTTGGTCCTCCTTACATCGCTACTTTGAGCCTTCCAGGTCTCACAATTGGGTTACCGGTATGGTTGTTTTCCACTTCAGTCATCTCGAATGCAGGTGCTTCAGATGTAAGCACACCACCACACATCAACCTCATGTCAACCTTTCACTTTCTTCGACTGTCAAGTCTCCTTCCATTTCTCCTTCTTCGCCTAGTGAAATATCTAAAGTGAGTAGCCAGGTTGATAAGAAGAATAAGAAACATAAAGAGAAGAAGAAGAACCAGAAAGGGACCAAACCTCCAACTACATCAAATGTTGGATCCAAACAACCAACTATTGTTAATAGTACTGGGAGTGTTGATGAGGTCAACAAGATTAAAATGAAGAATCTGAAACCCAAATTTCCTTGTAGTCTTTGTAAGGGTGACCACTTTCTGAGGGATTGCCTTGGTATTCTTAAGGTCTTAGAAATGCGGTCCTCCACATCATCGACCCATGTTAGTCATGCCGGTGATACCCCGTCAACTAGTGACGTTAAGGTTGATAAAAAGAAGAAAGATGTCAAATTCTCTTGTATGTTATGAAAAGGTGATCATTATTCTCACCTTTGTCCTCGCATGGACGAGGCTTATTCTCTTTTGGAAAAGTTTCAAATTCCAGCTGGTTATCGTAGGCTTTCCCCCAACCCATCATTAGTTGATGGAATGGTCAATCCGGTTCCATCTCCGATCAATCCGGTTGATCCGGTGGTCAATCTAGTTTCATCCTCGATTGAACCATTAACCAAAGTAGTTGATCCAGTTCCATCATCGGTCAGCCCCACTCTTCATCTACAGAGTGAACCCAAAGTGACTGATCTGGTCCCTTCCTCGGTTAGTCCCACCCTTCATCCGAAGAGTGTCAAAGTGGTTGATCCGATTCCACCATCGATCGATCCCACTCCTCCTCTAATGAGTGCCAAATTGGTTTCTTCAGTGACTTCATCGATCAATCCTACTCCTCCTCTGATGAGTGCCAAAGTGGTTTCTCCAATTACATCATCGGTCAATCCCACTCTTCCTCTGACGAGTGCCAAAGTGGTTGCTCTGGTTACATCATCGGTCAATCCCACTCTTCCTTTGAAGAGTGCCAAGGTGGTCGATTCGATCCCATCATCGATCGATCCTACTCTCCCGCTAGAGAGTAAACCTGATTCTGCCCACATTTTTCTCATTGAAATAAGATCTACCATGTCGGGGGGCATTCCTCATTCTCCTGCGAAAACCCTTCCAAATAATGAGGCCATCCTTTTTTATTGGGGTGTGCTAACTGGAGAATAGAGATTGAGAGATACCAAACTTATGATCTCATGAGTGGTATTGAGATGGAGAAATTGTGAAGTATCAAACTTATGATCTCATAAGGGAGATATCATTGAAGCATCAACATTCTATGTGGATTATTTGAGCAAGGGTCTGGACAAAGGGAGCTTACTAAAGCTGCTGCACTACATCCATGGCTGTAAGGAACACCTTGTTCTCATTAATATAAATTCATGCTTGGCCTGTTTCCTTTAAAGTTTGTGTATATGAACTTGTTTCTTTCATAGATTCATTATAAAGCTAGTCATAGTAGAGCAGGAAGTATTATTTTTGTTGCTCATTGTACCACAGGACCTTCAAATGAACTTGGAGATCAAGATCAGCCTGGAGCGAACAAGGACAAACGTCAATAAAAAGGTACTTGCCTTTCTTCCCTCTTCTTCTTTGATAGTTTAGCTTTATGATAAAGGAATGTTAGTGTCCATAATAACACTTTCTGTCTTGGAGTTAGGGGTCTAGCATCCAAGAGGAAATCCACTTTTCCACAGGGGGATTCTCCTGTAACAGTTATTCATGTCGATTCCTTTGCGGATGAACACATTTTCCTTGTCTCGTCATCTGACCCCTAGTATGGAGAGATTGTTCTCTATCTTCAAACCTTGAAGTTCCCTCAACATCTCTCGCGAGATGACCGAAGACGTGTACGATACCAATCTAAGAATTACCTTATCGTCAGAGACACTCTGTATCGTTAAGGAATAGACAATATATTGCATCATTGTTTAACTCACGAAGAAGCTGAGTCAGTTCTAAATGATTTCCATAGTGGGGCTTGTGGTGGTCATCTATATGGGCTTGCGACAACCCAAAACATTTTGCGAGCCCGTTATTTCTAGCCATCTTTATTTAAAAATTGCATTGAAGTGGTAAATAAGTGTCACCCCTGCCATGTGTTCACTCGGAAAATGCACTCGCATCCAGCTCCTCTCCATCCAGTCATTACCATCGGTCCCTTCACCAAGTGTGGGGTGGACTTTGTGGATTGCAACCCAACTTCGGATGGGGGGCATAAACACATTATCGTGATCATAGACTACTTTACCAAGTGGGACAAGGCCATGCCTATAGTTAAATCTGATGGGAAGACTGTCACCTTCTTCGTATTCAATCAAATTATCGTCAGGTTCGGAATCACAAGTGAGATTGTCACTGATCATGGAAATCAATTTTAGAATGAAATGATGGAAGATATAGCATACAATATGGGGTTTAAGCATGGTCATTCTTCCCCTTACTAACCCCAGGAAAATGGATAGGTAGAGGCTGTCAACAAGTCTCTCAAGACCATTTTGTAGAAAACTGTCAACCAGAACAAATATGACTGACATATTATGCTATATCCCACACTCTAGGCATATCAAACCTCGGTCAAGACTGCCACCGGATCTTCTCCTTTCTAGTTAGTACATGGTGTGGAGTTGATTTTACCTATTGAATGAAAAATCCCTTCTCTTAGATTGGCAGTCGCGCTCCTCCCTAACACTTCCGATCTAGAGCGACGCCTCGTACACCTAGAGAGCCTTGACGAGCAGCGTCGATATGCCTCTATGGCTATCGAAGCAAATAAAAGACATGTCAAGGTACAATACGATAAGTCTATCTATCCTCATTTGTACGCTGAGGTTGACTTGGTCCTTTTATATGATCAATCCAAAGAACCTCTAGGGGTAGGCAAGTTCAAACCCATGTGGCACGGTCCCTACATAGTGCGACGTGTCTTAGAAAAAAGAGCCTATGAATTAGAATATTATGAAGGGAACATGTTGGCCAAGCCCAGGAATGGGCTCTACTTGAAAATATATTACACTTGAGCCCCAAGCTTGGGGGTAACTCTTTGTATACTAATGTAATTTAGTGTATATATCTTTTCCCTTGATTTTTGTCTTCATCTTGCTTATCGAGTTTTCCCTTGGTTGGTAGATGCCAATGGAGTCTTCGATCTACTTAGGATTCACAGACGGAGCCATTTGTTATACACAAAACTTGTTTTATATTGCTTGGGTGGTTTACTCACCCGAGGGTCTACTGGTGTCTTCAGGTGGTGTATGAATAGGGCCATCCACGAATAATGTGGCCGAATATAACGTTGTTTTAGAATTTTTTTGCGATGCCATTTTACATAATATTTACTCTTTGGAGGTTCGCCTGGATTCCCAGTTAGTATTATGTCAGTTGAATGGCAGTTACCATGTGCGTGATCCTACATTACTCCGACGATTCCTACGGGTATGCCTTTTAGAGCGAAAGTTTGATTTTATTACTTATCATCACATACCTAGGAGTTCTAACTATGTATCCGATGCTTATGCTAATTTTGTTTTAGGTTGGCATTTGTCACATAACTAAAGAAAAGAAAACATTCTCATCAATGTACACATTGTAATATAAGTAAAGCCAAAGAACCATGTTAATATATATTTTTAAAAAAATATGATGTTTATAGTACAAAATTGGGGCCAACACCCTCAATACACATATACAACCGATAATACAAAATCCATGACATCTATGCTTGTGGCATCGGATGTGTGTCATGATAACAAAATATGGAATTTGTGAGAGACTGAAAGAGTCACACCCAAGCTCCAATCACACCAACCACTTGTCGTTGCATGGCCTCCAACAGATCCTCTACCTGAACCATCAGAATCCTATGTGTCAAACGAGACCGGTTGCCTGCACGTTTTGAAGGAATCTCTTTGCTTCTCCTCTCGCCACCTCATATCCTCGGTGCCTCCGATGATGTTGTGGAAGCCTGGCCATCGTGGACTTACGTTTGCATCACACACATGTCTACTTAGTAATTAAACATCATAAAAAAATATTTTTGTTTTCCTAAACGAAAATACAAAAAAATGAAATATTTAAAAACTTTGACATACCTATGTCTCCGTAGGTGGTTCCTGGTGGCAATGGCATGTTAGGGTCCCCTATGAAGTTGATCCTTGCATAGGGTGTGGGAACCCTATGTCAGGGTCTCCACCAGTAAAAAATAAATCATCGTTGTAGGGCGTGGGAACCCTACCTCCCCCCTGTCATCACATCACCTCGGTCCACTGTGCCATGGCTAGATCGCGAGGTCTTCAAGGAATAATATCAACTCTAGGTCCCAAAACTATAACCTTCTCTAAGAAAAAGCTACACAAGATGGATGCAAACCTAAAATTCCTCTTGTCACCCTGTTTTCATGTTGTCAACTGGCTCTTCATATTAGACAGTAGCGAGGTGCACCAATCGTACACCATGGGTCTCAAACACTCTACGAAGTAGAACATAAGCGACCTCGATGCCTGGTGAAACGAAGTCGATCCTGTGATTCAGGTCTAAATGAGGACAAAAATCTTTAGGCTTAGATTGTTTATCGCTCGGATGGGGAGTTGACTACCGACCTTATCGGCCCCTACTATATAGTGAGCATCTGTGTACTCTTATATCTTCATACCGTTCCCATATCCCTGGGATTTGAGGTTCACCACCTCACCCCGACATGACAACCCTTTCAAGAAATATATATCCTCGACTTCAATCCTTAATGGTTTCCCATCAAGGTTGAATCTCTCACTGTCTGGATCCCAGTAATCCATGAGAAACTATAGCAACCTCACTTGGGCCCTCATCCCTTTGAGTGCCCAAATTTTTTACAACCCACATATTTTCAAGGCCATTTGGGCCCTTGGATCTCTTTCCATAACAACATCTACCTCCTCATGTTCCCTTTCCCTCCATTCTAGCACCATTCTGCTAGGGAAACATCACTTTTTGAGTTAGAAACCATCAAGAAATTTGTTTACGGACATGTACGCAGGATGCAACATTCACAGTCACGTGTAGGTATGAGTACACACAGTCTATATTTTACACAGCCGTGTATAACCATGCGTATACACGACCCTATAAATGGTAGCCCACGTACACCTAAATATCTAATTTGAACCTTAAATAACTTAAAATTTGAAACCTAAATACAAAATGTAATCCACTAGAAAGGAAGAAGAGGGGAAGAGGAATTACCTGGTCCAAATAGTCTCTGATTCAATCACTTGATGCTCCCACAATCACCAGTTGAAGATCGAAGGTAATTTGGTCCAAAATTCACTATTTGGGTAAAAAAGTCAAATGGCATAGTAAAATTTGGTTTTTGTTACTATTTATAGCAGTTTTTACCCATTTTACATAGTTTCAGATCGTATTTTCTCCTAATGGACTAATAGAGTAGTGGATTGAGTTGGTTTTTGTAGTTTTCACCAGGGATTCTTGCGGTTTTTAGCGTTATGTTGACCATTCGTAACTATGGACATGTATTTTCACTACCCAACACATATGATAGTTATCCTTTCCATCATGCACACTTGCATTGTCCTATAACTGTCAATCATATTCCTTAGGTACAAACCCATTTCTTAGCGACACAGAACCCTCCATTTGCTACAAGACGTGTCGTTATCAAATGGTAGAGACTTACAAAACATGGGTACCCTAGTTAGATCCTCTGCTCCATTTGGTGCCCATGCCAGGATTTTTTCCATAGGACCGCGAGTCCCTTATTGCTAATACATGACTTTATGTTGAGCCTCATTTCTCACCCATAAACATGCTGACCTATACCTAGAGGACTTCCAACCAAGTTTTATTTAAGCTATTTTCCGACTCGTTTTCAAAAAGAAAAAAGATTTCCAAGTGAACTTGTTTCTTTCACACTCGTAAATTGGATTTGAAAGAATGTCTATTTGGTATAAGTTTATCCCTTTTTCACACCAAGTAGACTAAGATTATGAAAAAGGATATTTTTTGGCATTAAGTTGTGATTGCATCTCATGCCCTTGCTTGCAGTATTGAGCTTATAGACAATTCTCTCTTTGCGTTATAAACCACATTTCTCAATAGTTTCTTATCCTCAACCAAGGAGAGCCTTGTTCATATCCTTTGCAACTTGACATCCTATACCTAGGAGGGAACATTCCCCCGAGTGTCCATCTCCCACATGCACCTCCTTGCATTGAGCATAGGTATGTTCCTCTGCTAGAACTAGTTTTTCTTACTTGCAACACTCGTTTCCTCCTTTGTATCATATCATTCATTTGACTATGAAAAATATATATATATATGGGAGGGAAGGGAGTATTATATTATATTGGCAGTAGTTATGTCGCCTTTGAATAGAGAAAAAATTTGTTGAGTCCACTCATCATCATAATTTTGGGTTTATCATGGCCTTAGGAAGCTGAGCTCGTTACAGAGAGTTCTCTCCCCTAACTGGTTACTCTTCCAGTCCCTATGGAGAGTTTGATTGACGCCTCCTGCATCTCATGGTTTCATCATTGAGTCTATGCTACCAGAGTCTTCCATATGTCTCATGCTCTTGTTCAAAGGATGTCTATAAATCTTTGTCAACCATTCCTCAGAACTCTTGACTTTGCATGTCGACCATGCCCTTAGTTTGTCTCAGAATCACATGAAGTTGTAGTCCTATTACTCACCCTAGTCCTACTTTCCTCATTGGTAGGTAACGTTGAACTCAACAGTCGATATTTCATCATTGGTCGTTGACTGAGCAGTTTCCCTTGTGTTCGACGACAAGACATCTATTCACACATTGGGATTCGTGCAATGTCTTGGATGCCATTAGCCTTATTGGTGGTTTCCTTGCCTTTTTCAACAGTTTTCCTCATTGGATGCTATTCAAAGGGTCTTTTTCATGTACCGCTTGCACTTGGCACACATGAAAGATACAAAGGGTCATTGGTTCATGAACATGTTCTTCGTCCGATTTCCTCCAAATCATCAAGCTCTTTCTTTGTACCTCATGTTGAATGATGAGAGATGCCTTAATGATATCTTTTCAACGGGTCTCCTTCCATCGACTTCAACTCATCTATTCTAGAAACGAGACCTAGAGTCCTATGAGTACCTAGACACTTGTAGTCATTAGTGGCAGGTTCTCTCACCATCGACAGTTGGGAATACATCAATGTATCGTGATCGATGGATTCTTCAAGTGTCCGACCCTGACTCCTTTATTCACACTTGTAAGAATGTACTTGGTGCCTTGATACCTACTTTCATCATCAATAGGTTTTCTTGCGTTTGTTAATGGTATACCTCAATGACCGGTAATCAAATGAAGTCTCATTGTGTTCGACCTAAATGTTGGCATGTTTTCAGGCAGATGTGCTTGTCATTGATGGTAAGATCAGAGTATGCAGCGATGGAAAAACAAGGACAACGTAAGCTCAGAAGAGATAGTGCAGAGGTGCACGAAGAGTGCAAGAGTGTGCTTGTTTATTTGATGGCAAACAGGCAGGCAAGGAAGATAAAAAACACAGAGATAATTGCATGGAAATATCAGAAGCGTAAACTCCATTTCAGAGTTTCAGATACCGAGAGATTGAGAAGTCAAGAGTTGAGAGTCTTCAACACAGGAGTCCCAGAGTTGCGAAATCCGGAATCCCGAAATCCTGAAAGAGGCACATCAACAAGAGTTTTGCAGACCAGGAAATAACTCCATTTCGGAGTCCCGGATATCGGGAGTTGAAGTGTCGAAACAATTCACCATAGGAGTGTCGAAATGTCAAAACGACGAAATGTGAAACGCCAAAATCCCAAAATAGGCACATAAACGAAGAGTTTCACAGGCCGGGAAATAACTCCATTTCATAGTTTCGGATACTGGGAGTTGGAAGAGTCAAGACTCTTCATCATCAGGAGTCCTAGAATCATGAAATGTGAAACGCCGAAATCCCAGAAGAAGGAGGACAGTTTCGGATACCGAGAGTTGGAAGAGTCAAGACTCTTCATCATGAGGAGTCCCGAAATCGCGAAATGCGAAACGCCGAAATCCCAAAAGTAGGAGGACAGTTTCAGATATCAGGAGATGGAGGAATCAAGACCTGAGACTCTTCATCATAGGAGTCCTGAAGTGCCAAAACGTGAAATTGTGAAATGAATTTTTTGAATAAGGTTGTGGTCATAGCCGGTGGTCACATCGTCGAAGAGCTGTAGAGAAGAGTTCGAAGAGTTAAGCTCCTTTTTCAGATTTTCGGGAATCACGACTTGGAGAGTCAAGATGCCTCGCAACATGAATTCGCGAGATGCAAAATTGCGAAATGCTGAAATACGAAATGTCGAAATGATCGAAGCTAGTCCAGCTTGTTGAAATAATGTAACTGCGAAGAACATTCTTATTATTATTTTATTATTGGATTAAATCCCCATTGTGGATTAATCATGTCATTATTATTATTATTGTTATTGGATTAATCCCCATTGAGGATTAATCATGTCGGTAATTGTATAAGGACCAAATCCCCTTTTGCGGATTGGTCATCGGAAAATTACAAAGTGCAGAATAAGAAGTCGGCCCCAGTAGTTATAATGGAAGACCCAGAATTAATTAAAGGTGGGTTTACCCACCCAGAGTGAGAGGTCGGCTCTGCCAGTTGTGACCTTTCACACGTGCCATATTGATATAAATAAGAGGCTAGCGCCTCACTTCAAACACACAACGCACTTGCTCATTCTCTTATGAGGCAAGATGCAATTACCAGTTGGAGAGAGGGAGAAGAGTGGCACATCTCTTGGGGAGGAATATCTGTATTGGTTTGAGTTATCTCTTGAACATTGTATAAGCCATTTATGATAAGGAAGTTTTTGCTGGGTTTTCTTCCCCTAGAGGGTTCCCAGGATAAATGTTGTGTCTCTTGTGAATGTGTATTTCTCAGTGATCTTGTTCTTATGATGCTCTTATCTATTGAAA